>MCJB01052179.1:13028-24634 GCA_002018475.1 Nicotiana obtusifolia | reverse complement strand
AATTTATCCGGACAATAGGTAGGGACCTCATGAACGTGTGGTAGCGACCCGTAGTGATATTTCCTCATTTTAAGGCATTTTCAGGCAATAAAACGAGAACTCGGCTCGATTTCAATATTTTCGTGTACTATAGCCCACGCCTTTTGGGTGGCCCCGGGAATCCGGACCCCGACCCCCTAAAATTTATCCGGACAATAGGTAGGGACCTAAGGAACGTGTGGTAGCAACCCGCAGTGAAAGTTTCTCATTTTTTAGCATTTTTAGGCAATAAAACAAGAACTCGGTTCGATTTCTATATTTTCGTGTGTTATAGCCCACTTCTTTTGCGTGGCCCTAAGAATCCAGTTCCCGCCCCCCTAAAATTTATCCGGACATTAGGTAAGTACCTAAGGAACGTGTTGTAGTGACCCGTAGTGAAGGTTCCTCATTTTTGGCATTTTTAGGAAATAAAACGAGAACTCGGCCGATTTTTATATTTTCGTGTGCTATAGCCCACGCCTTTTGCGTGGCCCCGGGAATCCGGACCCCGACCCCCTAAACTTTATCCGGAATATAGGCAAGGACCTAAGGAACGTGTGGTAGCTACCCGCAGTGAAATTTCCTCATTTTTAGGCATTTTCAGGCAATAAAACGAGAACTCGGCTCGATTTCTATATTTTCGTGTACTATAGCCCACGCCTTTTGGGTGGCTCGGGGAATCCGGACCCAGACCCCCTAAAATTTATCCGTACAATAGGTAGGGACCTAAGGAACGTGTGGTAACGACCCGCAGTGAAGTTTCTTCATTTTAAAGCATTTTCATGCAATAAAACGAGAACTCGGCTCGATTTCTATATTTTCGTGTACTATATGCCTTTTGGGTGGCCCCGGGAATCCGGACCCCGGCCCCCTAAAATGTATCCGGAGAATAGGCAGGGACCTAAGGAACGTGTGGTTGCGACCCGCAGTGAAATTTCCTCATTTTATAGCATTTTCAGGCAATAAAACGAGAACTCGGCTCGATTTCTATATTTTCGTGTACTATAGCCCGCGCCTTTTGGGTGGCCCCGGGAATCTGGACCCCGACCCCCTAAAATTTATCCGGACAATAGGTAGGGACCTAAGGAACGTGTGGTAGCGACCCGTAGTGAAATTTCCTCATTTTAAAGCATTTTCAGGCAATAAAATGAGAACTCGGCTCGATTTCTTTATTTTCGTGTACTATAGCCCACGCCTTTTTGGTGGCCCCGGGAATCCGGACCCGACCCCCTAAAATTTATCCGGACAATAGGTAAGGACCTAAGGAACGTGTGGTAGCAGCCCGTAGTGAAATTTTCTCATTTTTACGCATTTTCAGGCAATAAAACGAGAACTCGGCTCGATTTCTATATTTTTGTGTACTATAGCCCACGCCTTTTGGGTGGCCCTGGAATCCGGACCCCGACCCCCTAAAATTTATCCGGACAATAGGTATGGACCTAAGCAACGTGTGGGAGCGACCCGCAGTGAAATTTCTTCATTTTAAAGCATTTTCATGCAATAAACGAGAACTCGGCTCGATTTCTATATTTTCGTGTATTATAGCTCGCGCCTGTTGGGTGGCCCCGGGAATCCGGACCCCGACCCCCTAAAATTTATCCGGACATTAGGTAAGGACCTAAGGAACGCGTGGTAGCGACCCGCGGTGACAGTTCCTCATTTTTAGGCATTTTCAGGCAATAAAACGAGAACTCGGCTCGATTTCTATATTTTCGTGTACTATAGCTCGCGCCTGTTGCGTGGCCCCGGGAATCCGGACCCCGACCCCCTAAAATTTATCCGGACAATAGGTAGGGACCTAAGGAACGTGCGGTAGCAACCCATAGTGAAAATTTCTCATTTTTAGGCATTTTCAGGCAATAAAACAAGAACTCGGCTCGATTTCTATATTTTCGTGGCCCGGGGAATCCGGATCCTGACCCCCTAAAATTTATCCTTACAATAGGTAGGGACCTAAGGAACGTGTGGTAACGACCCGCAGTGAAATTTCTTCATTTTAAAGCATTTTCATGCAACAAAACGAGAACTCAGCTCGATTTCTATATTTTCGTGTACTATATGCCTTTTGGGTGGCCCGGGGAATCTGGACCCCGACCCCCTTAAATTTATTCTGAAAATAGGTAGGGACCTAAGGAACGTGTGGTAGCGACCCACAGTGAAATTTCCTCATTTTATAGTATTTTTAGGCAATAAAACGAGAACTCGAGCCGATTTCAATATTTTCGTGAGCTATAGCCCATGCCTTTTGCGTGGCCCCGAGAATCCGGACCCCGACCCCCTAAAATTTAACCGTACATTAGGGAAGGACCTAAGGAAACTGTGGCAGCGACCACCAGTGAAATTTCCTCATTTTAAAGCATTTTCAAGCAATAAAATGAGAACTCGGCTCGATTTATATATTTTCATGTGATATAGCCCAAACCTTTCGCGTGGCCCCGAGAATTCGGACCCGGATCTCCTAATATTTATCCGGACATAAGGAAATGACCTAAGGAACGTGTGGCAGCGACTTGCAATGACCGTTCCTCATTTGTTGGCATTTTAGGCAATAAAACGACAACTCAGCTCGATTTCTATATTTTCATGTGTTATAGCCCAAGCCTTTCGTGTGGCCCCGGGAATTCGGACCCGGACGCCTTAAAATTTATCCGGTCATTAGTAAAGGACCTAAGGAGCGTGCGATAATGACCCTTAATGACCGTTCCCCATTTTTTGGCATTTTTAGGCAATAAAACGTGAACTCGGCTCAATTTCTATATTTTCATGTGCTATAGCCCACGCCTTTCGCGTGGCCCCGGGAATCCAAACCCCGACCCTCTAAAATTTAGCCGGACATTAGGAAAGGACCTAAAGAACGTGTGACAATGATCCGCAATGACCGGTCCTCATTTGTTTGCATTTTTAGGCAATAAAATGAGAACTCGGCTCGATTTCTTTATTTTCGTGTGCTATAGCCCACGCCTTTTGCGTGGCCACGGTAATCCAGACCTGGACCCCTTAAAATTTATCCAGACATTAGGAAAGGACCTAAGGAGCGTGCGATAATGACCCTCAATGACCGTTCCTCATTTTTTGGCATTTTTAGGTAATAAAACGAGAACTCGGCTCGATTTCAATATTGTCGTGTGCTATTATTGCCCACGCCTTTCGCATGGCCCCGGGAATCCGGACCCCGACCCCTTAAAACTTATCCGTACATTAGGAAAGGACCAAAGGAATGTGTGACAGCGACCCGCAATGACCGTTCCTCATTTTTTGACATTTTAGGCAATAAAAACGAGAACTCGGCTCGATTTCTATATTTTCATGTGCTATAGCCCACGCCTTTCGCGTGGCCCCGGGAATCCGGACCAGGACCCCCTAATATTTATCCGGACATTAGGAAAGGACCTAAGGAACATGTGGCAGCGACCCGCAATGATCGTTCCTCATTGGTTGGCATTTTTAGGCAATAAAACGACAACTCAGCTCGATTTTTATATTTTCGTGTGTTATAGCCCATGCCTTTCGCGTGGCCCCGGGAATCTGGACCCTGACCCCCTAAAATTGCACATCATAATAATAAGATGGAATTATTTAGTTCTTGATCGTAAACCACTTGTGAGGATAAAATGTAATATACTTTCGTATATAATCTATATCAAACTGATATAGGTAACTTTGTTCTCATAAGAAATAGTTTAGCTACTAAGTGGAGGCACTTAATAAATCATTTTGCTAAACAAATTGTGATGTAAACCAACTTATCAAGATAGAAAATATGGAATTATGCTCAAAATTAAATTATTGAGCAAGTTACTTTGCAAACATGAGGTTGAGGATTAATAATAATCCCACATGTAACCATCTCATAGATGCATCTTATGTGGTATACATAGTAAGTGAATGGGCCCATTCACCTTTGATATTTCTAGTATTCATGGGATTCAATCCCAATTTTAGTTGGTTTATTAATTAATGAGAACAAGCAATAAGAGAATTCGTAAAGAACGTTCTAGTTCTTTAGTATTTACCGATGTGAATTCTCTTTTATTTTTGCACATCAAACTTAAATTAACATGGCTAAACCAATTGTATCAACTGCTTTATTTTGGTTTTTTTATTTGTGTAGTACAAACTGGAGAATAAAGTGGGTAGCTTTTCGTATACATATTACCCAGCTACAAGGTGTAGTAATAGAATATATTAAATCTTTAACTTATTTATAGTCTCAATACAACACGAATACTTTAGAAACTCAATAGTTTTTTTAGACTTAGTACGATACAATACCGTATTGATAATCAATTTTATTTCTCCAAAATAGTATAGTTGTTCTTTTAGAGCTCTCAATTAAGTTTTTACTACCACATATTCATCAACATCCATACGGTGAATATCTCTTTCAAAGAGAAAGTTATACAATTATGCTCATGGTCAAAATTATTATAGACAAGATATGTTGCATCTATTACTTTTGTCCTGTAATAATCACATTGCCATAATCACAATAGGTACGTAATCAATGACTATTTGTACCATAATAATGAAATTATTTTCTTATTTCATCTCAAACCTCCTTCTAGAGGTGAATGTAGTATATTCACTACCACATGCACATTCATATTCTCCCAAGAATAAATATGTATTCATAAATCACATGTTATCACATTCAACATGAATAGACCATAATCATATATATGTGCTTTACAAAATTCCATACCAAATCGATAACAAACATTACTTTCACATAATGAAGGATTATTTTGAGAATCCTTATTGTTCTCATTACCACAATGATGACGATTATAATTTCGTCTATTGCCACGTTCTCATCCATTGATGTATTCATGTTAATAATTTTATCTTCTTTCAGACTTATCATATATTGCTATCACATTTTCTTAAGAGAATGAGAATAAAGCAAATTCAATGGGCGAGTTTCTACTTTTTATGCTCATAATCATATATTAATTTGATAATGGCAAGACATAGAAATTTTACTATTTCGAGTGGTTATATTTCTTTCAAACTCCATTAGAGTTATATAAAAATTTATTTCTTTGCTTTTATTTAAAATCAAATTATATAATTTCAAGAATTAAAAAGCGAAAAATATGTTAAAATACTTACCTTAAGTCAAGAATTTATTCCCGAAGGAAGTTCATAGAACAACGAACAATCATTATGCTCAATATTATGTACAAGTTGAGCAATATGCACATATCTCAAAGCCTCTACTCAATTGGCTAGAGTCTCGTGCTCATAGCGTGTTATAAAACAATAAAAGAAGAATAAGAATATTACAGAAAAGTAGGGAAAGAGAATTCTTATTGATTTGAGATGATTTACAATAGAATAGAACCTCTATTTATAGGAAAAATATGATTTGCCATAAATTAACAAATCCTAAAATATAATCATCAACCTTAAATGTAATTCTATTTATAACAATGAGTAAAAATATTTCTTATTTTGGTCCAGAGAGAGTAGTAAAAGTACAAGTTGAAGATTAACTACATACTCCATATGTTTCAATTATATAGTGGCATTTCAATGAGCACGTAATTTTAAAAAATATTAATTTTATGTACTAAAATAAATCATATATATTTGTATGTTAATAAATTATTTTGTTAATAATAAAATAAACATTTTAAAACCTAAATATATTAAATAGAAAATATCATTCTTTTTAGTCAAATTATTTTCCTTTTTTTTTCCCTTCACATTTTCTTCCTTTTTCATCATCCCCAATATAAATCTACTGTCAGCTTCACTTCTGTCGCTGCTCGACGTTGTGACCCCTCACACTTTCTCCATTTCAATCTATAAACTATTCCAAATGACTTTATCCATGTTGAGATCTGTCGTCCGGAGGACCTCAACTTCCGGCGCGTCTCGCCTCACGCACCGCCAATTCACATCGGAATCCGCACCGGAGAGGAAAGTAGCAATTTTGGGAGCAGCAGGAGGAATCGGGCAGCCTCTTTCACTTCTGATGAAGCTTAACCCTTTAGTATCTAGCCTTTCACTATACGATATAGCTGGCACTCCTGGTGTTGCCGCTGATGTTAGCCATATCAATACCAGATCTCAGGTATACTTTCTATTTTTATCCTTTCCCGTTTCTCTTTCGTAATTGTCATTTTTAATCCTCCCTTTGTCCCAAATTTATTTGACACATTAATAATTTAACTATTACAATTCTCAATTTACCTATAATGACGAGTTGTAGCCACACAAATGTTTATGGTTAATTTTAGATCACAAGTTTCAAAAGTTCTTTTCTTATTTCTTCAATTCCATACCTAGTCAATCACCATCACATAAATTAGAATGGAGGCGGTATGAATATATGTGAACGAAATGAGATTGAGTGGAGTGGGATGGATGTAGAAGATTCATATAGTCAGTCAATTTCTAACTTGTTTAGGATTGAGATGTAATTGATTGATTGACATATATGGAGTTTCAGATGGTTTGATGTCATTCAATGTGACTTTGTTTTTTGTATTGTATATTGATCTGATAGTACTCCTTACTTAACTTGCTGACTTTTTTTTTTTGTATGTGTGTGTGTGTACGTGCGGCCTTCCACTATCTCAAGCTCTAGAATTTCAAGTGCTCTGATGCAGCAGTAACTATTAGTTCTTGAATTGTATTGACCTGTTTCGGACACGCCTATTATTTGCTTTAGGTCTGCAACACGCTTTCTCATGCACATTATTGTTCTTTTTTTCATGACATAATTTGTTGATGGGTGCTAGGTCTCTCGTCTATGATGATACTGTATAGATTGTGCTTTTTGTCTAGTTCTTGTTTTTGTTTTTCTTTTTTTATTTTATGAAAACATCTTGTTAATGGATGATGATTAGACTTGAGCACATATAGACATTCAGGACCGCAGTGCCAGAAGGTTCCTGGCCGGGCTGGCTCAGGGAAGGCGAATATAGACAGTCTTACCTCATTGAAGATGCCAGTTTCAAAATTTGAACCTTGGTCACCTGTAAAAGCTCAGAGCTTCTCCGTTGCTGAAGGCTGCCGTCTATCTATTTTGATATCATATTGAATGTTCTTATAGATGATATGGTCATGCAATTCAGCAATTACCTTTTGAGGACTTGATCTCATTTGCCTTTTTGAAAAATTTCCATGCATTTTATCACTTTTGTTAATTATCTGTTATTGTTATTTTTTACTTTAGGTTTGGTTGTCCTCCCAGCTTCTGGTCCTCTTCTCTTCGGTTCCTTGACCCTAGACGTTTTTACTGGACTTTGCAGGTTGCTGGGTTTGCAGGAGAAGACCAGCTAGGGCAGGCTCTGGAAGGATCTGACGTGGTCATCATTCCTGCTGGTGTGCCCCGCAAACCGGGTATGACCCGTGATGATCTGTTCAACATTAACGCTGGCATTGTTAAATCACTATGCACAGCTATCGCAAGGTATTGCCCTAATGTAAGTATCCTTGTGCATGACCTCTTGTTATTGGCTTAAAATATGAGTTAAGTCATTGGAGTAGCAGCTACTGATTCTCCTCTTTCCTCTATTGCCCCTCCTCAATCCATAAAAGGCCCTTGTCAATATGATCAGCAACCCTGTGAACTCCACTGTGCCAATTGCAGCTGAGGTGTTCAAGAAGGCTGGGACCTATGATGAAAAGAGGCTCTTTGGAGTCACCACACTTGATGTGGTTAGGGCAAAGACTTTCTATGCTGGAAAAGCTAAAGTCAATGTCTCCGGTGTGTCTCCGACTATACTTCATGCTTTGAAATTGCTTCTATTTCACCTTGTTAGATTTGTTCACATAATATAATCATCCCGATTTGTGTTTTGATACTTTCTTCCAGATGTCATTGTCCCCGTGGTTGGCGGTCATGCTGGCATAACCATCCTCCCGCTGTTGTCCCAAGTAAATTTTCATTTCTCATGTTTCTTCATGCTATTATAAGTGACTTCCACTTTGTAACTTAACTGAGTTTTTCCTTTTATCTCGAAATTTATGAAATAGGCCACTCCAAAGGCAAATTTGTCGGATGAAGAAATCGTTGCACTCACCAAGCGAACCCAGGATGGTGGCACAGAAGTTGTTGAGGCCAAAGCTGGAAAGGGTTCAGCCACACTCTCAATGGCGTATATTTCTATTCGTCCTCTTTTAATTATTTTACTTTTTGAGTATTTTCTGAACTTCTTGGGGTTGGGCAATGGAATGATTTTTCCCCCCTGAGATTTTGGTAAAGAATACTTGCTACAGTGCCTGCTGCTGGCTGGAATTAAATTGTCGGACATTGCACTACAGATGCTCCTGAATTAAGCTATGCTTCTACATGTTCTCGCAAATGTAGTATGTGTCATGACTATAACTTGAAAGTACAAACCTGCTTTTGCATGTTTCCTCATATGTCTACAAATGTAACATTAGGCATGGTGGCCAGCATCAACACTCTTGAGTAGGTTTTAGCTTGAATATGCAATTTTGGTGCTTATAATGTTGCTGAGAACTTGCTTCACCTACAAAACCGTTAGAAGAGTTGGTGATGCAAAAGAAACAACCAGAAACATTTTTCATTTTGTTACCTCTAGATCAACTTATTTGGGACTGAAGCTTAGTTGTTGCTTATCTGTGTAGCTTACGTCTTTGATAACTTCATCTGAACAATTAGTATTACTTTTGCAGCTATGCTGGGGCTATTTTTGCTGATGCTTGCTTAAAGGGCCTGAATGGGGTTCCAGATGTTGTTGAGTGTTCGTTTGTGCAGTCAAATGTCACAGAGCTGCCTTTCTTTGCATCCAAGGTAATAATCCTCTACTGATCCTTCAAAGATGTGTGCATGTTTGTGGTAGACCTATGCTGAGTCTTGCACCTAGTGTTAGTTTTGTATTTTCGCGTCGGTTTTCAGATTGGTTTGCTTGTTATTGCCCCTTCCATTTATCTTTCCTAAGCGGAGGGTCTACCAGAAACGGCCTCTTTGCCTTCTTAAATACAGGGGTAAGGTCTGCATATACACTATCCTCCCCATACCCCACTTGTGGGACTACACTGGGTATGTTGTTGTTGTTGTGCTGAGTCTTGCCATAAACTGTTCCTGTCTCTAAGAAAATTTTCCCTTTTATGTCAGATGTCATTATTTGAAGTATCTGAATAATTTGGTGATCTGTTTCTCATTGTGTGGATGTTTTAAGAGCAAATTAAGTTCAACTTTCTGTTCTTGGGCATGGTGTAGGTGTAGATCTGTCTAATTTGATCCGTGAGTTTTATCACGCCTAAACCTTTCAAACAGAGTTCTCAATCCAAAACGTTTAGTGAATTAGTCTGTCATTTGTTGAGGGAGCAGTGGATCTTAGTTATGCTCGTACAAAATATAGATACCTGTCGAGCTGGGCTGCTGTTATCAAATAGGGGTTGCAAAAGTTATTATTCTGCTGTTATGAAATTAATAAATGGAGTTTTCATTATAGAAGTTTCTTTGGTCTTTATCAAGTAAAACAATCTCCAAAGAAGCTATGAACTTTGGTTTTCACTCAGCATTTTCTTGTTAATCTTTACTTATGATCTTGTCATGCTATACAACTATATCTTCTTGCTCATGAACTGGTCTATTGCTGGGTTTTACGATTCTGAGTTGGTAATCGGTTCTGCGTATTTCAGGTGAGACTTGGGAAAAACGGCGTGGAGGAAGTCCTAGGGTTGGGCCCACTTTCAGACTACGAGAAGAAAGGACTCGAAGCTCTTCTACCTGAGCTGAAATCCTCCATTGAGAAAGGAATCAAGTTTGCCAACTCAAATTAAAAGAAATATTACCATCTAGTTTTTTCCAAAGTTACAATTTTGGGATTCTTTTAGGCAGTTTTGTTGTTTCTTATGCGAGTATCTTGCTGCCAGAGGCATATTTAGCTCTTTCTGAGCGAAATGGGCTTTAGATATACCCAACATTTCTGGAGAATAATGATCGGCAGACCTTGCATTTGCCGTTACATCCCAAAATAATTGTCAACTATTATTGTCACTTCCAACTGCAAATTAGTTGGATTGTTTATATACTTATATAGGATCCTGTGCATTCATTCGACTCAATTCGTTTGTTTCATTAGTCAAATCAGATGAAATTAAACAACACTAATAGCTGGCCTTGAAGATAGAAACTTCAGTCTGTGGCAAACATTACTCCACCAATTATTCAGTCTTGTGTTAAGTGTTCGCATAGCGATTAAGGTCCTAACAACTAGATGTCAAACTGTTCAACATGAGGGACATCTAACTCCTCTAACACACTAATTGTTGAAATAGAGTAAGATAACGCCTTAGTGATGAGCGAGGGACTCATATGAGAGATGAGACACGACTATGCCTCAATCCCAAGCTACAAGCTAATTGAGTCGACTGCATGATACCTCCATGTCACAAATGTTCTAGCTATCCTTCCGCCATATATTGTTAACAATCAACTAAGAAAGCATAAAGAGAAAAACCCTCCAAATAAAAATATGAGTTGAAGACAACTCCACAAGGACATTGTGTAACACCTGGATTTTTATAAAATGTCATCAGTCGTGATATACCTACTGAAAGAAGTAAACGCTACATACAAACTATCTAACAAATGATGCATAAAAACAAAAAATGGCTACATATATACAGTCAAAAGGTAATTTCACTTTTCGGTTGCTTGGACTCTTTACGTGGGTGTGGGTGTAAATAAAGGATCCATACCGAATCATCAACCGATTTTGGATACTTTAACCAAAATTGACAAAAAAATTCGAAACAGATACAATGACTTCCTAAAAACAAAACAAAAGCTAAGTTAATATTGAAGAAAATGTCCTTTTCCTTTTATCTCCTAGGATTCTCCTCTTGTTTAATATTTTTGAATACCTAGTAAATTTTTCACATAATGTCTCAAATTTAGACATTTCTATAACTCTAGTTTTAAAATGTTTGAATTGTCTCAGTAGAATCCCCGCATCCGTGTCCGTACCTGGATCCGTATCCTTGAATCTTATGATTTAGATCATGAAGGAGCTACCTCTAGATCCACACCCATATCGGACACCCGCACCCGAGTCCGAACAACTTATGTTTATACCATACAATATGATAATACAAATTATCCTACCATTAACTGCACATGTTTTTTGTACACCCAGGCAGTTGCAGGAACTCACACAATCATGCCTAGTAGCTCTAGCAGCAGTGTAATCAAATGAATAAAATCCCAACACAAGATTTTTTCCACTCAAACTGGTCAAGCAATCTTGGCTATTTACAGGTGCTGCATTTCTCTCATCATCACCGTAACCAATCTGATTTAGAATTCAGTTTCGAAACAGATACCACCTTGTATAGATATAGATCTACAAGTTAAACGATGGTAAAAATGAATGATCCCTTTATGCCTTTCCAGTATCATCAAGGACCAGCACTTCATGACTCAAACTTGAAGTTCTTGGAAGAACCATCGGCAAAGCAGAAATAAACACCCTTCAGAAAAGGGATTACCAAGATGTCTGTCCCAACGCATTCCTGAAGATCTCCTGCAAAACTAGAAAAGAACACTTCCTTGAATGATATGCAAGAGAGGGAAAGAAGGAGGGGGGGGGGGGGGTTGG
>MCJB01052179.1:0-13008 GCA_002018475.1 Nicotiana obtusifolia | reverse complement strand
GGGGGGGGGGGGTGTTGGAGGTTGGAGAGAGCAACTTATAACCAAAAACGTTTCTGCAAATGGTCCAAGTCCTCGGCAATTCTTATATACTAGAATTAAAAACCAGAGTTCACAACCACCACACTCAGGAAGTGTCTAGTAAAATAAAGAAGTTATAAGATGAAGAAATGGATCAGTATCAACTTTTAGAAGATTAACACAAATAGAGCATAACAGAATAAGTCAAGTTGATATCCCATAACTATGTTCTATGCTTTCAGTCCGCAAGTGCAATGAGACTGCAAAAAAGATGGTTCTATCATTCTTTAGCTCCATTCCTTTTGCTTCTCGACTATTAGCATCAAGGAAAAAATATCACTCTCCTCCCTACACCAGAAACTAGGGGCTATATACTCCGCAACTTTCTCTTGTAATTTCTGTCTCTGTCATTTCATTTGGGGAAGGACACAATACCGATCAAGTCACTACACTTCTATTAGGCTAACACGGATTTATCAGAATATATGGAATATGCTCCACATGTTAAGATTACTCCCATATATAAGGGACCATTTTGGGCATTTGCTCTGCAAAATATGGAGAAGCTCATCATGCTTCGCCTACACATTCTAAGATATTCTTCATTCATCTGCAGATTCATGTGGGGACATACCACAGAATATGTGCGCAGCAGGAAATCCTATCATCTCTGTTCTCAAGCAACTGCTGTATGCTCACGGACAAGAAACTCATAGAACTTGACTGCACATTTTTGGTTATGCCTTCCTAAACCATTCTAAATTCTAGAAAATCACTAGATTGAACAGCCTATTTATATGACAAACTAGCACATCAAAAATATTGAACTCGGTGCACTATGCTCCTGCTGTGCGCGGGTCCGGGGAAGGGCCGGACCACAAGGGCCAACCTTACCTTAAATTTCTGCATTCCATGGTAAGAACCATCAAAAATATTGAACATTTATATTAAATCCAAAGTGGACCCAACTACAGCATATCCATTTAATATTAAAGGTTATACTGGGAAAAATGTTGATGAAACATTTCAGTGTTGTTTCCTCCTCGAACATATTCCTTTGACATGTCTAAATATCAGAGGAATGTAACTTGAAAATGATATGCATAGCAACATTTAATAGTAAGAGACTTAACAGCTATTTCTTAATCCTCAACCATCTTTCTGAAAATAGTTAAAAACTGGAATTAGATGTAAAAATATCAACGCCTAAGTGCATTCTCCTCGACCAAGCCAAATCACAGATTCAACCACAGGAAGAAATGGAGCAATCCCAGAACACAATGAACATACTCAAAAGCATATTTCATTCCAAACTTTAAAAAAGGTGCAAGTTCGCAGGGAAAAGATGATTGTCACCCAAAAGAAAAATCAAATGTATTAGCTAATGAGTCTTTACTTACTTTCAACATCCCTTCACATCCTAAGTCAATGCCCAGCATCCGATCCATACGTAGATGAACTGTCGCTCTCTGAATCTGCAAACATAGACAAATGAAATCACAAACAGGCTTCATACTGGCTGCAAAATCAATGCGTCAAATATCAATGATCATGGTTCATGCGTAGATGGACTTGCAACAGAATGAATCATAGTTCCTTTTCATCAGTTGACTAAACAGCTATTACCACTGGAGGATGATCCTGAATCACTGCTAGAACTGCTTGAGCTGCTGGAACTGCTTGCATTATCCACTGGTCTCCCACCTTCTGCATTGGTAGAAGGAGCACTAGTATGCATTTCACCTACTCATAAGCAAAGAGACAAGAGGTATGATATATATTTTCCATGTATGTCAATCTCAAACAATAATTCTCATAGAAATAACTTACCAGGTCTGCTTTCTTTTAGTGCATCAGCAACCATTGGACCGGAACTCTACAACAAAAAAATGTGACAAACTAAGAAACCCTAAATCACACAAAATAACCATGTATTTAAAGCAGACAGAGAGACAAGAAGAGAGAGATATATGTGACTCAAAACTCACTGCAGCAGGAGCACTTTGAGCAGCTCTTGCTCTGGCTTGAAGAGCAAGTTCAGCTTTCCTCTTATTCTTGCTCAGACTCTTTTTGTAATTTGTCACAAACCTATCCAGCTCCCATAGAGTCTCTGCATCAACACTGTCTATGTCTACTTCAATCTCATCGTTATTCTGATTAAGTGCTGTGCTCCTTTTCTTAATGATCTGAACAATTGCATCAAGCTTTTCTGAAGGTAAATTCTCAAGATTTGTACTAAGTTTCTGCTTTTCTTCATACGTCATGTCCCTCTTATTGGGATCCTTTGCTTTAGGTTTCTTTGGAACTGGTGTCCTACCAACATGAGAGAAAATGAAGGGCTTCTTATTCGCATCAGCTGCCCCAGTAATTGACCCAGACCTTTCTAAAGTCCTTGCTCGAGGAGAATGTGTAAGTGTATGATAAGGCACAGGTTCATGGACAAAAGGATGAGGAAGATGGGCCCTCCTTGAAGTGGGAGTGGGCAAGCCTGCATCACGATACATTTGATACCTCCACCCTGGATTATACTTGGCCTCTATAGCAGCCCACCTCTCTTCAAAAATCTGTGACAACTGTTCAGCCATTACATGAACATCCTGCCCTTTAGGGTTATAAGTCATGGCATTGCTAAAGACAAGTCTTATATCCTCTGCGAATTCCTTTGGAGACTTGTACCAATTCTGGGATAGCCTATTCTTAATAGTGCCTAAATCCATAGGATGCTTAATTATATCATGATAATCATGAAGCCCGAGAGCCTCTACATTTACCGGCTCATTGAACACCCAACCATGCTTATGTTTCATTAACCTCTGAAGCAGGTCACTACAACTTCGAAACAATTGTTTTCTATGCTTATCAAAGGTTCCAAACCCAAATGCAAATCCGCACTTTGATACACTCCCACTCCCGTTAGTCTTCAATTTTTTATTGCTTTCGGAAGGTAGTCTGTCCTTTCCGAGAAGGAATTCGGAATTCTTGTAATACGGATTAGCCTTCGGGGTCCTCTTCTCCTTCTCCACAAATTCACCAACCGCGTGGTTGTTTACAACAACTGCAAGACGAGGTGGACGGAATGGTCTTGGTTGAATATGCCCCACCGAACCCACCTCTGAATGCACTCGCACTAAAGACCTACCGTTGATCAAATTGTCACTACCCATATATTGTGGATAACTATGGGAGACAACGGCATCACCGGGAACAGCAACAACACTACCATTGTTACCACTGTTACGCGAAGTCAGCTGAAACTCCTTAGCTTCAAGTTTCTTCGCAAAACTCCTGACATGATCGAGCTCCCTCTCTAGCGTCCTTCTAAGATCTCTAATCTCAATTTCCGACTTCACCCCAGTTAAACTAATCCTAACCCTATCTTCAAGCCTAGAAATTACCGGTTTAACCAACCTATTAGCCGCCTCAAGATCCTCTCTAGGTCGCGATCCTTCTTCATGGTTAGGCAGACCACCACAACTGCCTTCCGGGTCTACCTCCCGGTTAACCTCCACCGTAGCGCCACCGTCTCCTCCATCTGAAATTGCCGCTCCTCCACAGCTACCGTGCCCATCTGCCTCTAGGGTTTGTGAAATTGGCTGCGAAACAATATTATCTTCGTAAAGGTTGCTCTTCTCATGGAATGCATTGGTGTCCGATACGGCTACGGCTACGGCTACGGCTGTGGCTGCTTCTACGGCGGCGGCGGCGGCGGCGGTCGCCGGAGAAACGTCGTTGTTACTATTATCCTCCTTTTGGATCCTCCGCTTTTTTCGGGTATAAACTTTGGTACCGTCGCCCCAACGAAGCCTCTCCCTAAAATTCAAACCTTTAGCATCTGAAGTCATACATACAAATTGGGAGCTAGGGTTTCCGAAAAGAGAAATTGATTTGCAGACTGCAAATTAGAAAACCTAGACCGATTGAGAACCCAAATTCCCAATTTCAGGGAAATCGAATGTCGTACGGATCTAGGGTTTTTTGGAAATGATGAAAGAGAAAAAAGGGAAAATTAGGAAAAGTTGAAGGATCTATTTGGTAAATAAAGATAAGAGGGGGAAATCTGGGGGAAAATTAGGGTTTGGAAATTGGAAGATTTAGCGAAGAGATCGAAAGATAAGAGAGTGCGATTGAGAGTAAGTTTTGGGATCCGAAATGTACTCGCCTGATTCTTTTTCTTTTCTTTCCCATTTTTAATAGTATTGATTAATATATAGAGATTTTTTGGGTAGGAAATCATTACTTTTCTCTTTTTTCAATAAGAAAAATACCCATATATAGATTGAGCCTTTACCTTTTATTTTCCGTATAGCCATTTGGAACTCTCGGGCCTATTCATATGGTACCTAACGTAATTCTATGATACCCGTGGGACTTCAGGGCTCTCCGGTTCAGCTAGGTCCATAGTTCCGAAATTTATACGCAAATCAAGATCGATAAAATGAAGTTTTACAATCACCGACATTAACCTAATAAATTTGAATTTGCATAGCATAAATTCATTTTAAAGAAAAACACTCTCTAGTTGAAATCTTTTCATTCCTAGAGTTTAAACATGAATTTCCTGTGAGGAGATGAATTCAATAATTAGCGATTTTAGTTGATAAGTGGTAGAAAAAGTACTAAAATCATGTAAATTATCCCATATTTAATTCGTGTTTGTTTGGATTTGGATGTTAATCATATCGATTCATGTTAATATAATGTGTTTTATGTGTAGGAACAAGATTATAACAATCGGGGACGAAATCGAGGGAGAAAGCAAGCCAAAACAAGAAGAAAGAAGCACAAAAGTGGGAATCAGGACACAGGCCAGCGCCCAGCGCTGCCTGTGGCGCTGAAGACAGAAGCAAAGGGAAAGCAATCTGCCTCCAGTCCCCTGGACAGCGCCCAGCGCCCCCCAGGGGACTGATTCCGGAAAAAGTCTCCTACTTCGTCTAGAAGACCCCTAAACCGACCCAAAACCTTCCCAACTCCTATATAAACATCCCTAAACCCATTGTGAAGAGAGAGAACACGATTTTGGAGCAAAAGGGAGGCTAGGAACATCAACAACATCATCAAATTCTTAGTTCATCAATCCAAACTAGTATCTTTATATTATTTTAGTTTTTCTTCTTTAGTTATTTGATTTTGTTGAACATGAGTGGCTAATCACCCCTTGTTCTGGGGTTGTGATTAGCCATGAATATTGTGTTTCTAACTTGATGATTTCGTTTTAATAGTTAATGTGGATAAGATTGTTTCTTCAATTCTATGCTTAATTTCTTAATTGTTTGGCCATCAATTAAGTTCTATCAATTATCTATGCTATGTTTGGAAAAACTAAGTATAGATTAGAATAAGAATTGAAGAAAGCATGTTCTTAACTTTATTAAAAAGAGCGGATTCGTGGTTAAGATAGGAATATACTTAATCACCATGCTTAATTATATAATCGTGTTCTTAATGCATTCTTGCTAGATTAATTCCATAGGAATATAGGCATTAATCTTGTTAAGAATAGGCAAATAGTGCATCGGAAGAAGACTATGAGTATCATTATCGATTAATTAGCAATCTTACATTAACTATATGAACGAAAAAATCAATTAGAACGCAATAGGATTGGCAATAGAATCACAACCCTGGAATATTTGTTTTATTGATATCTAAACACATACTTGCTCATTATAATTCTTAGATTTAATTTCGAGTTAAAATTTAGCATAAACTATAAATTCAATTTGATCATTGCTTGATAAAATAACGATATTAGTTGTTCTAAAGTAGTTAACTTAAGTCCCTTGGGTACGATAATCCGGACTCAGTGTCCTATATTACTTGCCGATCACGTATACTTGCGTGTGCGTAAAGGAGCAACATTAGTCATGCTACAGAAAATAGCCAAAAATGCTAATGATATATAATATTCAAAAAATATAGGAAAACTTTTTTTTTAATGGGTATTGTTAAAATTTATCGAATATACATAAGTGAGGCAATATATAAAATTTGAGGAAGATTGAAGGTGAACTGGAGTAGTTTGGAGTCAAAATTTATTACCAACAATATATAATATCTAAAAAAACCTAGGCGCAAAAGGATTTTTTTTCCTAATTTGTATGGTTGAAATTCGTTGAGAACAATGATACACATCTCATCTCATCTTCTTCTATGTTTTCGTCCCAAATTTGAGTTTCAAACTTTTTGAGATGTACCCGATCTATCCCAACAACACTCACTTGTAATAAAATTCAATTTCAAAAACCAAAATTGTTAGACTCAGACTTAAGCGAGCTTCAATGGCTTTCATTAGAGTTTTAGCTTATCTTTTTCACTTTTCAAATTATTTTACTAAGTTACTATATCAACGTACTTGCATTTATAATTTTCATTTATCTCTTTTCTAACTTTTTGTACTTGAATTTCTGCCATTAGTTTGCATAATGAAATGCTATTAGTCATATTTGAATTAAGCTCTCTTTATGCGCGAGCAAATTGAAATAACCTACAAGTTGTAATTTACAAGTAAAGAGTATGCTAGAGTTAGAAAAACTGAGATTAATTAAAAACTTTTTGGATTAAGATGACATTTGGTTCTTTTTGGATAAATATTTTGTTTTGAGCTAGTTTTGGTTAAAATTGTTTATAAATTGACAGTTTAGGTAGTTTTCAGTTCATTCATTTCACCATATTTTTTTTAGTAAAAAGTAAACTACTGTATAACTTGTTTGATTTTGCAAGGCCAATGCTCTTATTTAGATACTTTTCAATTAAATTCTTTTATTTAATAAAAATCTTTATTTATATTTACTTATATTAAAAGGAAAGTAGTAGTTTGCGATGCGATTTTGTTAATGTCACACCCCTTTTCTATCACCTCCCCACAAAAGATATATATGTTATGGATAGTCGTGGGTTAAAGAGTTTATCCAATTAAAAGGATAATTTAAAATAGGAATTATTTTATTGTTTAGAGATGCCACTTGGAATTGATTTTTGGATGTTCCAAGTCATATTTTATTTGAATCCCTAGTCAAAAGAAAGTCTGACTCTATTATTATTGATCCACGAAAATAAAGTCCGAGTAAGAAATTCTGTTGACCGGAAAGAAGGTGTAAGGTATTCCCCGAGTCTATTGATTCTAGCACGGTCGCTTTATTGACTTAAACTTGGCTTGAATTAATTTTGGATAAAATTGTGATTTATATGATTTTTATATTTACTTATCCGCTTTTATTTTTGGATTATTAGAAAAAGTAAAGAAAATTTTGAATCACGAGATGTCATAACCACACTACGCAAGCAAATGCGTGATCGAGACAAAATCGATTAATTTTATCATAACAGGCTATGCAACGAATTCACAGTTATAACAAGGATTATTAGTACGTTATTACTTTTGAAAAAGTTACTACACTCGAAGAAATTAATAAATATCAGCTTTCGCGCTACGCAAGCGAATATGCAGTTTTAGCAAAGGATTAATTAAATTAGAAATTAATTAAAGCTAGTAGATATGGTATGAGATTATTGAATTAAATTATTGAATGTTAATATCATACTACACAAGCGAGTCCGTGAATGAAAAAGTTAAAGCGCACCTACTAGTTGCCTAGCGTTTAAATTAACTAAAAATAATTAAGCTATTAAGAAGAAGAAAAATTTATTAAAAGAGACATCCACTTTTATTGGATATATTGGAAGAAACTAGTTTTTAATCATTTGGGCTAGCTTATGGTTATCTTAGAAAACGGCCAGTTATTTATTTATTTTTTATAAAGAAGAAAGAAATGGGCCATCTAGCTTAATTGACATTGGGCCTGCAGAAATTGAGTTTCTTGGGCCACATAATTATTAGAAAAAGGGCCATCTAGCATGCTTCAAACCTGGACTTAATATATTGGGCCCAATTACTTTATCTCTTACATGATATATCATGGCTCATTAGTTCCAAAAGCCTATTACTACTAAATTTAATCCGTCCAATATAATATTTGGTTGCTCAATTCAATTTATGCATATCAAATACATGGATTACTTATACCTCATAGGAGGGCTTAGCTAAACCAAGGGATTACTAATCCTTGCATTAATTATACCTGGATAAGACCCTAAAATTACTAAACCGCCCCTCAAACCCTTTTCCTAAATTTCTTTATATACAGAAAGAAGAATATTCAAGGGTATAATAGTAAAGAAGATTTTGTACAATTTTAAACCAAACACAAGCTATTTTTAAAATAATGAACCAAACACTTGATAAAAAATAATCCTAACACTACAATCCCTGCATTACTAATACCTGCATTATTAATCCCTACATTACTAATCCCTGCATTGCTCGTGTTCGTACCAAACGACCCCTTAGCTTATTAGCAATATAAATACAACGAGTCAGGAGACGAAATGGGCGCATGACAAAAATTAATCACTATACCAAATTAAAACCCTTGAATCTACTTAACTTTTAGCTTAATACAAAAACTTTTCTTACTTCAAAATTAATCCTTTCACCACTTATCAAAAGAGCCACAAGACACTAAAAATTTCATCTAAACTATTATCCAACTCAAAGTACATAACAAACATGAAAATGGATAAACAAACGGAGACAACATAATTTAAAGAAAAAACATAATATGATAGAAGAACAAATAGGTGATGGAACATTCGCTAAGCTTAACAAAAATAAGTAAACTGTTTACCCTTAAATTTGAGTAACAATTGAATTTGTTCGTAGTGCTAAGGATGTGTGAATCAATTTGATACAACGTAAAATATAATGGCAAATAATTGGAATATAATGAATAGAAAGGAATAACCAAACCACAGTAATTGAGTAGCTGATGACAAAATACAATAAATAAGACATAATTCGATAAGCAGTAACAGTTCTTAGTATTTTCTCTCGTCTGTGTGTTGTGTTTACAATGAAGCTAAATGCCCTTCTTATAAGTAAAAGAAAACTTCCCTCTATAGTAAAAACTTAATTACAAGATAAGATCCCTTCAATTACAGGGTGGAATATCTCTAAAATAGTGGCTTAACGTCTATGACGGTTGAGATATTCACTCCTGCCGAGATATCAGGAATCCGCGAGATATCCGGTCGAAACTGATCTTTGTCACGAGATACGCTTTCATAGACCGATGCCGATTGCCTTGTCTCGGTTGCTCCAATTTTGTGCTCGACTTGCTGACCTTGGATCGAAGAAATCCGGTCTTGCATTGTATCCGGACTCGACCCTCTTTATGCGATCGATTATATCCGACCCAATAGATAAACAAAAGAAATAAACCTTTTAACAACTAAATAACACACTAACAGAGTATTGTTTTGTGAACAAAAGTGAAAGTTATAGCTAAATACTACATATTTACATTCTATAATATTGATGTAACAATTATCTTGGAACAAAATCAAATATTACATGTTCCACCAATCAAACGGGTTCAAATCTTTTCATTGTCATCAAAAATCTACAATATAAGAGTTTAAGAGTTACCTGATTTGCAACAAAATGAAATTCAGCAGCGAACGAGCAAAAAATCAGCAACAAAGACAGTAGAAACAACGACGAAACAACAGTGAATTCGTGTTAAAACAGCCCAGAAATCTCACTGAAACTAGTGATTCTTCAACAGAAGGAACTCATAATCAAACTCTTAGACTCTTATATGTTTCTGAAAGATTTTGCACTCTAAAACTCAATCAAAAACTCATGATTCTCAGCTTACTCTTTATGTGTTCAACTGCTAATTTGTTTCATGTTTTTGTGTGTTCAAGCAACTCTAAAGATGTATGTAAGTGTGATTGAGTGTGTGAATTGAGGAAAAAACATTCCTTTAAGTAGGCAAAGAAAGTCACTTTTTGGACAAATTTTGATTCACCAAAAGTCTGTCCAAAAAGGACTGACTTTGTGTGCCAAACATTGTTCAAAGTTTGTCCAGAAGGTGAAAGGACAGCCTGAAAATCTGCTATAGCAAAAGCAATGAGGAAAAATATCATTTCAGCCACCCTACTAGTAAAAAGTAGGCTACGAGTACTCTATTTTATGATAAAATTACCTAAACTTCAATTTTTAACTAAATCAGTACCAAACCTAGTTTGAAACCAAATAACAAAGAAGTAACTACAACAACTTAGTTATCAACTTACAAAAAAACCAGAACCTAATGACTATAATCAAGAAAACATGTATTAACCATTGAAGAACCTAAATTAAAACAACTTAAATAGAGATGAAACTAGAAATACTTAACATGAAATTTAGAACTTAACAGCTAAAGGAACGCAAAATACATGTTGATAGTGAAACAACTAGTGAAACTGATTGAGTTAAATACTATACGAAATCAGAAACTAGATTAGTCATGAAGTAAATGATTACTACAAAATTAAACTAAAAAAAACAACAAATCTAACACATAAAAGGAAACACAAAATTAGAGACATGGGTAACGGGATTAGGGTTCGAGTTATACCATAACGAGGGACACTCGAGGTCAAATCGAGCGATGAGACGATGCCAGGTACAAAGAGCAACGGCTATCCGACCTTGGAATGCTCACTTCGTTCCAAGAGACGCTGAAATAAATATTTTCAGCATCATGATGTAAAGAAAATAGGATTTTAGGTCAAAAACGACTAAAAGAATTCTAAATACGTACAAAAACAAAAAAAAATTTGGTTCATTTTCGAATTTTACTAAGACAAAAACTTTTTTACTGATTTTTAATTTTTCTTATACAAAACTCCAAAACAAAAATTACATAAAGACAAACAGAGCTTTCCTAAAACGTGATTCAACTCTCATCTTTATACAAATTCTGCCTCAGCAGGTATAATACATTTACAAAGAAGAGCCTTTCTGCCTGTGCCAGCTGTCTCACATGCAGCCAGCCCAGCTGCCAGGTGTGTCGCGCATACTGCCCCAATGCCATGCCTGTTGCAGCAGCTTGGGCCAGTAATCATTTCCGTCAGAGCATGCTTCTGTTGCTGTCAGCCCGCCATCATGAGTACCTGTCAGTCAGGTTCATGCCATTGCTTCTGCCAGTAACCTTGCCCAGCATGCCTTGTCAGCCAAACGTTGACAATTGTCAAGTCATCTTGCCAGCTCAACAATCTGACTCAGCCTTGCCTTAGCCCACGTTTTTGCCCATGTCAAGGGCCCATGCACATGCCCTTGCCATGGTCCTTTGCCTCTTCCGTCATGTCCGACTTTGGGGGTCTAACAAACCACCCCCACCAGTTGAACTCGACGCCCTCGTCGAGGCTGTTTTAAGGTAGTCCTCCAACTGTCTGTCGAACTGCCATAGTGACTTGGTTTTTTCCCACGTAGCATCGGCCTCCTGCCTTCCCTTCCATTGAATCAAGAATTCTGTCCGCCTATTTTTCTTGGCGCCAAGTACCCGGTGATCCAGTATTTTCTCAATTTCGACATCAAACTGTGCATGTGCCACAGCTGGTGCACTCTTTGACTGGTTCCTGTCCGGATCATCAGCATCCGCATAATACGGCTTCAGAAAACTCACATGGAATGTTGGGTGCAGTTTCAACCTTTCAGGCAGCTTCAACCTATAGGCAACCTCGCCCACTTTTTGAACTACCTCAAATGGCCCGTCGTATTTGGGAACCGCGGTGCCTAAACTTCCTTGTGATCTGCTTCCAGATTTGGGGAGTTAGTTTCAGCAGCACCTTGTCACCAACCTGGAATTCCAGCTCCCTCCGATGCTGGTCAGCATACTTTATCATACGCCGTTGTGCTTTGCGCAAACTGTCTTGCTTTTCTGCAAGCAACTCTTGCTTGTCTCTTGCGTAACGGTAGGCAGCAGGACACTTTCCTTGAGCCTTCTGTCTGGCAACATCAAGGGGCGTCATAGGCTGTCGGCCTAAGACCAACTCAAAAGGGCTCATTTCTGTTGCAGATGACTTGTGCAGATTGTAGCAAAACTGCGCCGAATCCAACAAGTCCACCCAATTCCGCTGACTTGCTGTCACGAAGTGCCTCAAATATTCCTCCAATAGGTGATTAATTCTTTCAGTTTGCCCGTCAGTTTGAGGATGGTTTGCCGTTGAGAACTTCAAATCAGTCCCCATCATGTTGAACAACGCTGTCCAAAACCGGCCTGTAAACCGCGTATCCCGGTCACTGACAATATCAGCTGGCACACCAAAGAACTTAACCACGTTTTTGTAAAATAATTCCGCAGCAACATCGGACGAACAAGCGACTGGGGCAGCAACAAAAACAGCATATTTTGAGAACCTGTCAACCACGACCATGATTGACGCCATTCCATTGACCTTCGGAAACCCACCGATAAAGTCCATAGAAACCGATATCCATGGCCTTTCCGGAATAGGAAGAGGCTGCAGCAAGCCCGCCTCCTTCTTGCATTCTGTCTTGTCCAACTGACAAACTAGGCAAGTTTTCACGTAAGCTTCAATGTCATCTTCCATTTTAGCCCAGAAATACACTCTGGACAGTAAGGCCAGCATCCGTTCAACACCCGGATGTCCAGCCCATGTGGTGTCATGCGCCTCTTTCAGCAGTTCCCTGCGCAATCCGCCACCTTGAGGTACCACAATTCTGCCCCCTTTGAAGTAGAGCAGATCGTCCTCGATCCAGTACCTTCGGATAGTTCCATCACGAACTTGACTCATTACTTTTTGATATAGTGAGTCGTTGGCAGCACACAGTCTGATTTTATCAACAAAATCAGATTCCAGTCTGGAAATAGAATAGGCAGCAGCAAATACCTCCTTCCGACTCAATGCATCGGCCACTTGGTTCTGTTTTCCGGGCTTATGTTCCCACACGAAATCATACTCCGCCAAGAATTCCTGCCAACGAGCCTGTTTGGGACTCAATTTGCGTTGTGTTTTGAAGTAAGTATTGGCGACGTTGTCTGTCCGCACAATAAACTTCGTTCCCAGCAAATACACCCGCCAAGTTAGCAAGCAGTGAACCACAGCAACCATCTCTTTTTCATGAGTGGAATACCTCTG
>MCJB01052178.1:15346-31742 GCA_002018475.1 Nicotiana obtusifolia | reverse complement strand
ACAAGGCAATGCATAATGAAGCAGTAAATCATTATTTGAAAACAGTAAATCAGTAAGAAATCATTTAAAAATCTTCCCAGCTCTGGTTACCCGTTGCCATTGTTACCAACTGTAATCTACAGTTGTCATTGTTACCAACTGTAATATTCCTGGGCTCAGTATCAATCTTACAGCTCTGGTTACCAGTTGTCATTGTTACCACCTGGAACCTACAGTTGTCATTGTTACTAACTGTAATATCTCTAGGTACCCTGCGCTCACTAGGGGTGTACAGACTCCGGGAGGGGCCCCTTACGGCCCAAGCGCTATATCAAGCCACCTCGTGGCATACATCTAGGCCCTCGGCCTCATATCAATCAAGCCACCTCGTGGCGTATATAAAATATCTCAGGCCCTCAGCCTCATATCACTCAGTAAAACCTCACACCTGGCCCTCGACCGCACTCAGTCAGAAAATCTTCACAAGCCCCTCGGGCATAGTAAAACAGTAGTTCTCAGCCCAAACATCATTTCAAATATTGTGTAAATCTCAAAACTGAGTAAAAAGTGGCTGAGTTGTACAACAGTGGAAACAACATGACTGAGTTCAAGTAATAAGTACAAATAGTGAGGAAATAGTGATAAAAATCCCCGGAAGGTTCAAACAATTGGCACGAAGCCCAAATATGGCAATCAGCCTAAAAAATGATGATATCAAATAGGTTTCAATCAAATATGTAGTAAAAATCATCAATCGGGACGGACCAAGTCACAGTCCCAGTAGTAAACGACCCCACGCTCATCATCGAGCGTGTGCCTCACTTCAATATAGCACTACGATGTGCAAATCCGGGGTTTCGAACCCTCAGGACATCATTTACAATCACTACACACCTCGGACCGGCTAAATTCCTATCCCACGATGCCTTTTCCCTTCGAATTGTCCTCCACGTGCGTCGAATCTATCCAAATTCAGAACAATTACCTCACAATAGGTTGAGGGAACAAAGCCCACGCAAAAACAATCAATAAATACTATGAAATCCCAAAATTAGCAAAACCCGAGCCCCGGGCCTACTTCTCGAAATTCAGTAATTTTTCACCTCAATGGGTTCTTTATCTTCCCCCGAGTTCAATCATACAAGATTTATCGAATTCCGACATCGGTTCGACCTCCAAGTCTTAAAATCTAAACTCAAGGGTTTTCCACAATTTTCTCAACTTAAATCACCAATAACATACTAGAATGGCAATAGGTTTGGGTAATTTGACCAAGATTGAGTTAAGAACACTTACCCCAATGTTTCTCTCGAAAATCTTCCAAAAATCCTTCAAGATTTTGCTTCAATCCGAGTTCCCTAGCTCCAATTATGTTCAAGATGGTCAAAACCCCCTTCTTTAAGAATTTGTTCAAGAAAATCTCTTTTGGATATAGTTTTGAGGTTGATTTGTTGTGATTTTATGGTGTTTGGAGGTGTATCTCTTTGTGGATAATGAAAATGGGTTTTGCATGGCAAATGGGCACTTATTTCTAATCATAAAGAGGTCAAAAATCGGAACAATAAAACTTTCAGGTGTTGAAAATGCTATAGCATTTCGCGTAGCAAAATCAACTTTGCTATAGCAAACTGGTCGCATTTCTGACATTGTTTTGGCCCAAAAATCTGTTGCACTTTGCTATAGCATTTTCGCATAGCAAAATCAACTTTTCTATAGCAAACTGGTCGTATTTCTGACATTGTTTTGGCCCAGAAATCTGTTGCACTTTGCTATAGCATTTTCGCGTAGCAAAATCAACTTTGCTATGGAAAACTGGTCGCATTTCTGACATGGAAATCCGTTTCACTTTGCTATAGCATTTTCGCGTAGCAAAGTCAACAATGTTATAGCATTCTGGTAGCATTTCTAACATTTCTGCAGATTTTCTTTTCCAACGATGAAATGGTCCGTTTAACCACCCAAAACTCACCCGAGCCATTTGGGCCCCCGTTCGATTATACCAACAAGTCCTAAAACATATTATGGACTTAGTCGAGGCCTTAGATCACATCAAACAACGCTAAATACATGAATCATACCCCAATTCAAGCCTAATAAAACTAACAAATTCCAACTTCTACTTTCGATGCCGAAACCTATCAAATCGAGTCCGATTGACCTCAAATTTTGCACACAAGTCATAAATGACATAACGGAGCTATGAAGATTTTTAGAACTGGATTCCGACCCCGATATCAAAATGTCAACTCCTCGGTCAAACTTTTCCAAAAATCTTCTATTTTTCAACATTCGGCAAAATGCGTTGACTTATCCTACGGACTTCCTATTTCAAATTCGGACATACGCCTAAGTCCAAAATCACCATACGAAGCTATAGCAACTCTCGGAATTCCATTCTGACCCTCGGATCAAAATCTCGCCTAACAACCGGAAATCGCCAAAATACTAACTCCACCAATTCAAGCCTAATTCTACACCGGACCTCCACAACCAATTCCGATCACACTCCTCAGTCATAAATCATCTCCCGAAACTAATCGAATCGTCGAAATTCACATCCGAGCCCTCTAACTCATAAGTCAACATCCGATTGACTTTTTACAATTTAAACCTTCTTGAAAGAGACTAAATGTCTCATTTCTTACCAAATCTACTCCGAACACAAACCATTCAACGTGATTACATAAAATACGGATAACGAAGCATAATAAAGCAGAAATGGGGAAAACGAAGCGGTAACTCACGAGAGGACTAGCTGGGTCGTCACATTCTCCCCCACTTAAACAAACATTCATCCTCGAACGAGTCAAGAAACATACCTGAAGTCTCAAATAGGTGAGGGTATCTTCTTCGCATCTCCCGCTCGGTTTCCTAGGTACCTCCTCCACGGACCGACCTCTCCATTAAACTTTCACTGAAGCTATCTCCTTGGACCTCAACTTCTGAACCTAACGATCCAAAATCGCCACTGGCTCCACCTCATAGATCAAATTATCATCCAACTGAATCGTGTTGAAGTCCAAAATATGAGACGGGTCCCCAATATACTTCCGGAGCATAGAAACATGAAATACTGGGTGAACACTCGACAGACTGGGTGGCAAAGCAAGCTCATAAGCCACCTCCCCGATTCTCCGAAGTACTTCAAACGGCCCAATGAACCGAGGACATAATTTCTCTTTCTTCCCGGATCTCATAACACCTTTCATGGGCGAAACCTTCAGCAAGTCCTTCTCGCCAACCGTGTAAGACACATCTCGAACCTTCCTATCGGCATAACTCTTTTGCCTCGATTGTGCTGTACGGAGCCTCTCCTGGATTATTTTCACCTTCTCTAAAGCATCCTGAACCAAGTCAGTCCCCAATAGCCTAGCTTCGCCGTGCTCGAACCAACCAACCGGAGATCTACACCGCCTCCCATACAGAGCCTCATACGGAGCCATCTGAATACTTGACTGGTAGCTGTTGTCATAAGCGAACTCTGTAAGCGGTAGAAATTCATCCCATGAACCTCCGAAATCAACAACACATGCACGCAACATGTCCTCCAGTATCTGAATGGTACGTTCTGACTGCCCATCCGTCTGAGGATGAAATGTTGTGCTCAATTCCACCTGAGTACCCAACTTTCTCTATACGGCTTTCCAGAACTGCGAAATGAACTGCGTACCTCTATCTGAAATGATAGAAACTGGAACACCATGCAGCCGGACAATCTCTCGGATATAAATCCTTGCCAACCGTTCTGAAGAATAGGTAGTACACACAGGAATGAAGTGCGCAGACTTAGTCAGCCAATCCACAATCACCCAAATAGCATCGAACTTCTTCAAAGTCTGTGGGAGTCCAACAATAAAGTCCATAGTGATCCGCTCCCATTTCCACTCTGGAATAGCTATCTGCTGAAGCAAACCACCCGGCATCGGCCACCACGTTGGCCTTTCCCAGATGGTATAGTATAGTAATATCGTAATCCTTGAGCAATTCCAGCCATCTCCGCTGCCTCAAATTTAGATTCTTTTGCTTGAACAGATGTTGAAGGCTACAGTGATCAGTAAATACCTCACAAGATACGCCATACAAGTAATGCCTCCAAATCTTTAAAGCATGAACTATGGCAGCCAGCTCCAAATCATGCACGGGATAGTTCTTCTCATGAGGTTTCAACTGACGAGAAGCATAAGTAATAACTCTACCCTCCTGCATTAGTACACAACCGATCCCAATTCTTGAGGCATCACAATACACGGTATACGAACCTGAGGCTGATGGTATAACCAATACTGGAGCTGTGGTTAAGGCTGTCTTGCACTTTTGAAAGCTCTCCTCAGACTTCTCTGACCATAAAAATGGAAAACCCTTCTGGGTCAATTTGGTCAAGGGCGATCCAATGGATGAGAAACCCTGAACAAATCGGCGATAGTAGCCTGCCAACCCAAGAAAGCTACGAATCTCTGTGACCGAGGACGGTCTAGGCCAACTCTGGACCGCCTCTATCTTCTTTGGGTCAACCTGTATACCCTCGCTGGATACCACGTGCCCTAAGAAAGCCACTGAGTTGAGCCAAACTCGCACTTAGAGAATTTTGCAACAAGCTTCTCCTCCCTCAATCTTTGTAATACAACTCGCAAATGTTCTACGTGCTCTTCCTGATTGCGTGAGTACACCAGTATATCATCAATGAATACCACCACGAACGAATCTAGATAAGGCCGAAATACATTGTTCATTAACTGCATGAATGCTGCTGGGGCATTGGTTAGCCCGAAAGACATAACAAGAAACTCATAGTGGCCATATCTAGTCCGCAAAGCAGTCTTAAGAATATCTGCATCCCTGATCTTTAACTGGTGATATCCTGAATGGAGATCTATCTTAGAGAACACTCGTGCTCCCTGAAGCTAGTCAAATAAATCATCGATGCGAAGCAAAGGATATTTGTTCTTGATTGTTACCTTGTTCAATTGCCTATAATCGATGCACATTCTCATCGTGCCATCCTTCTTTTTCACAAATAGAACCGGTGCACCCCAAGGTGACACACTAAGCCAAATGAACCCCTTATCTAGGAGTTCCTAAAGTTGCTCCTTTAATTCTTTCAACTCTGCTGGTGCCATACGATACGGCGGAATAGAAATGGGCTGAGTGCCCGGCACCAGGTCAATGCCAAAATCAATATCCCTGTCCTGTGGCATGCCCGGCAGGTCTGCGGGAAATATATCGGGAAAATCCCTCACAACTGGAACAGAATCGATGCTTGGAGTCTCAGCTCCAACATCCCTCACAAACGCTAGGTATGCAAGGAAACCCTTCCCAACCATACGCTGGGCTTTCAAGTATGATATCACCCTACTAGGAATATAATCAGTCACGCCATGCCACTCCATCCGCGGCACACCAGGCATAGCCAAAGTAACTGTCTTAGCATGACAGTCTAAAATAGCACGACATGGAGATAGCCAATCCATGCCTAAAATGACATCAAAATCTACCATGCTTAGTAGCAATAGGTCCACTCGGGTCTCCAGACCCCCAATAGTCACTATACACGACCGGTACACACGGTCCACAATAACAGTATCGCCCACCGGGGTAGACACATAAACAGGTAAAGCAAGAAACTCCCGGGGCATACCCAAATATTGAGCAAAATATGAGGACACATATGAATAGGTGGAACCGGGATCAAATAATACAGAGGCATCTTTGTGGCAAACTGAAACAATACCTGTAATAACGGCGTCTGAAGCACTGGCATCTGTCCTGCCTGGGATAGCATAAAATCGAGCCTGGCCACTGCCTGCTCGACCTCCCCCTCTGGGGCGACCTCTGGCTGCCTGACCTCCACCCCTGGCTGGCTGGGCGAGTGCTAAAGTAACTGGAGCAAAAGTCGAGGGCTGACCCCTCTGTTGGGAAGATCTAGCACCATGATGAGGACATTGCCTCCACATGTGACCCATCTCGCCACAATCATAACAACTCCCTAGTGCTCTAGCAGATGCACTTGGCCTAAGAGGACCCTGGGCCGACGGAGCATGAGCTGGAAGGGCACTGAGTGATGACTGGCCCTGCTGCAACCCATGATGACCATGATCTGCAGATGCCCCACGGTATTCTAGACGGGCTGGCTGAGCAGGCCTGAAGGAATGGCCTCTACCCTACTGAAACTGGCCTCTCGAAGGAGTACCACTGTAATTACCCGATCCTCGAGGCCTCTTAGCCTCCCTCTCCTCTCGCTCCAGACGGCGAACCGTCTCAATCTCGCGAGCTATATCAACCACCTCCTCGAAGGTAGCACCCAATACTCTCTCCCTGGTCATGAGGATACGGAGATGATAGTTAAGGCCATCCACAAACCTCCTGATCACTTCACGATCAGTCGGTACCATCCAGACAGCATATCGAGCCAACTCAGAAAATCTTGACTCATATTGTGACACTGTCATATCCCCCTGTTGCAGCCACTCAAACTGTCTGCGCAGCTCCTCTCTGGGGGACTGCAGCACATACTTCTCCAAGAAAAGAGCGGAGAACTGCTGCCAAGTAAGGGGCGCTGCATCAACCGGCCTACGCCTCTCATACGCCTCCCACCAATTAAAGACAGCTCCCGTAAACTGAAAGGTGGTGAATGCCACACCACTAGACTCAAGAATCCCGGCTATCCGGAGCATTCGCTGACACTTGTCAAGAAAACCCTGGGCATCCTCGCCCTCAGCACCACTGAATGACGGAGGCTGGAGTCTGCCAAACCTCTCAAGGCGACGCTGCTCATCATCTGGCATAACTGGTATTATGAATTCCTGAGCTGGTGCAGCTGGCTGGGCTGGAGGTGCCCCCGGCATCTGAAGTCCCTGCACTACCTGCTCAGGCGTACGGGCAACTGGAGTCTGATTGCCTCCCCCGGCCTGTGAAGTAGTTGCGGCTGTGGTAGCTAAAACCGCCTGAGCCAGGCCAGTGCAAACTGATAATATCTGAGCCAAGGTCTCCTGAAGACCTGGAATAGCGATAGGGACAACTGGTGCCTGAACTGGTGCTGCTGGAGCCTGTTCGTGAGCTGGGGCAGCTGGTGGATCAACAGATGCTGCCCTCGCCGATCTGCCTCTACCACAACCACGACCGTGTCCACGGCCTCTGGTGGCCTCAGTGGGTGGTACTGGTGGTCGTCCACCTCGTCCAGTAATTCGCGGTCTCACCATCTGTGGGAGAACAGGTAAGCAGAAGTTTTAGTACTCGGATCAACAAGTTCGCACGACAAGAATTTCAAGAATATGAAATTTTTCTAAAAAAGTTCCGCAACCTCTCGAAGATAAGTACAGACGTCTCCGTACCGATCCGCAAGGCTCTACTAAACCCGTTCATGACTCATGAGACCTATGTAACCTAGGCTCTTATACCAAGCTGTCACAACCCAAATCCCAAACCCGGTGGTGATGGCGCCTCTCGTGAAGACAAGGCCAGCCAATTCGAACCATAACTCATTTTAAGCAGTTAATTTAACAACAGAACAACACAACATAGTTTAATAGCGGTCATTTGCGGAAAATCATAGTGAACCATCCCAACAACAGCCCGAAACGGGGTGTCACAAAGTCATGAGCAACTAATGAAATCCTAATAACAAGATTACTATTACAGTATCTCTGGCACGATTGTCTAAAGAAAGTGGAAATAACAATATAAAGAGATAAGAGGTTGCGGACGCCAACAGCTACCTCGTAGTCTCTGAGTCACCGCTCTGACAATCATAGTCAATGCCTCGGAGCGGAATCTATAACGCCTGAATCTGCACACATGGTGCAGGGAGTAATATGAGTACTTCCAACTCAGTGAGTAGCACATATAAATAATGACTGAAAGTAAGGAAACACGTAAAGCGCAAGGCAATGCATAATTAAGCAGTAAATCATTATTTGAAAATAGTAAATCAGTAAGAAATCATTTAAAAATCTTCCCAGCTCTGGTTACCCGTTGTCATTGTTACCAACTGTAACCTACAGTTATCATTGTTACCAACTGTAATATTCCTGGGCTCAGTATCAATCTCACAGCTCTGGTTACCAGTTGTCATTGTTACCAACTGGAACCTACAGTTGTCATTGTTACCAACTATAATATCTCTGGTTACCAGTTGTCATTGTTACCAACTGGAACCTATAGTTGTCATTGTTACCAACTGTAATATCTCTGGTTACCAGTTGTCATTGTTACCAACTGTAACCTACAGTTGTCATTGCTACCAACTATAATATCTCTGGGTACCCTGCGCTCACTGGGGGTATACATACCCTGGGAGGGGCCCCTTACGGCCCAAGCGCTATATCAAGCCACCTCGTGGCATAAATCTAGGCCCTCGGCCTCATATCAATCAAGCCACCTCGTGGCGTATATATAGTATCTCAGGCCCTCTGCCTCATATCACTCAGTAAAACCTCACACCTGGCCCTCGGCCGCACTCAGTCAGAAAATCATCACAAGCCCCTTGGGCATAGTAAAACAGTAGTTCTCAGCCCAAACATCATTTCAAATATTGTGTAAATCTCAAAACTGAGTAAAAAGTGGCTGAGTTGTACAACAGTGGAAACAACATGACTGAGTTCAAGTAATAAGTACAAATAGTGAGGAAATAGTGATAAAAATCCCCGAAGGGTTCAAGCAATTTGCACGAAGCCCAAATATGGCAATCAGCCTAAAACATGATGATATCAAATAGCTTTCAATCAAATATGTAGTAAAAATCATCAATCGGGACAGACCAAGTCACAGTCACAGTAGTAAACGACCCCACGCTCATCATCGAGCGTGTGCCTCACTTCAATATAGCACTACCATGTGCAAATCCGGGGTTTCGAACCGGCTAAATTCCTATCCCACGACGCCTTTGCCCTTCGAATTGGCCTCCACGTGCGTCGAATCCATCATAATTCAGAACAATTATGTCACAATATGTTGAGGAAACAAAGCCCACGCAAAAACAATCAATAAATACTAAGAAATTTCAAAATTAGCAAAACCCGAGCCCCGGGCCCACTTCTCGAAATTCAGTAATTTTTCACCTCAACGGGGTCTTTATCTTCCCCCGAGTTCAATCATACAAGATTTATCAAATTCCAACATCGGTTCGATCTCCAAGTCTTAAAATCTAAACTCAAGGGTTTTCCACAATTTTCTCAACTTAAATCACCAATTACATGCTAGAATGGCAATAGGTTTGGGTAATTTGACCAAGATTGAGTTAAGAACACTTACCCCAATGTTTCTCTAGAAAATCTTCCGAAAATCCTTCAAGATTTCGCTTCAATCCGAGTTCCCTAGCTCCAATTATGTTCAAGATGGTCAAAACCCCCTTCTTTAAGAATTTGTTCAAGAAAATCTCTTTTGAATATAGTTTTGAGGTTGATTTGTTGTGATTTTATGGTGTTTGGAGGTGTATCTCTTTGTGGATAATGAAAAAGGGTTTTGCATGGCAAATGGGCACTTATTTCTAATCATAAAGAGGTCAAAAATCGGAATAATAAAACTTTCAGGTGTTGAAAATGTTATAGCATTTCGCGTAGCAAAATCAACTTTGCTATAGCAAACTGGTCGCATTTCTGACATTGTTTCTACCCAGAAATCTGTTGCACTTTGCTATAGCATATTTGCGTAGCAAAATCAACTTTGCTATAGCAAACTTGTCGCATTTCTGACATTGTTTTGGCCCAGAAATCTGTTGCACTTTGCTATAGCTTTTTCGCGTAGCAAAATCAACTTTGCTATGGCAAATTGGTCGCATTTCTAACATGGAAATCTGTTTCACTTTGCTATAACATTTTCGCGTAGCAAAGTCAACAATGCTATAGCATTCTGGTAGCATTTCTAACATTTCTGCAGATTTTCTTTTCCAACGATGAAATGGTCCGTTTAACCTCCCAAAACTCACCCGAGCCATTCGGGACCCGGTTCGATTATATCAACAAGTCCTAAAACATATTATGGACTTAGTCGAGGCCTTAAATCATTTCAAACAATGCTAAATACATGAATCATACCCCAATTCAAGCCTAATAAAACTAACAAATTCCAACTTCTACATTCGATGCCGAAACCTATCAAATCGAGTCCGATTGACCTCAAATTTTGCACACAAGTCATAAATGACATAATGGAGCTATGAAAATTTTTAGAATTGAATTCCGACCCCGATATCAAAAAGTCAACTCCTCGGTCAAACTTTTCCAAAAATCTTCTATTTTCCAACATTCGTCAAAATGCGTTGAATTGTCCTACGGACTTCCAATTTCAAATCCGGACATACGCCTAAGTCCAAAAACACCATACGAAGCTATAGCAACTCTCGCAATTCCATTCCGACCCTCGGATCAAAATCTCGCCTAACAACCGGAAATCGCCAAAATACTAACTCCACCAGTTCAAGCCTAATTCTACACCGGACCTCCAAAATCAATTTCGATCACACTCCTCAGTCATAAATCATCTCCCGAAACTAATCGAATCGTCGGAATTCACATCCGAGCCCTCTAACTTATAAGTCAACATCCGATTGACTCTTTACAACTTAAACCTTCTTGAAACTAATTGTCTCATTTCTTACCAAATATACTCCGAACGCAAACCATTCAACGTGATTACATAAAATACGGATAACGAAGCATAATAAAGTATAAATGGGGAAAACAGAGCGGTAACTCACGAGACGACTAGCTGGGTCGTCACAGCATCCATCTTAGCATGTCATTTATATCACTCCATGAGTATGCAACTTGGTATCTATTGTTCGTGAACATGTAATCTTGTAAATGCTTCTCTGTGTGATATGGATTAGGTTGATAGCACATGAGTGGTCCATGCGTATCATAGTTATGTTGGCACGTGAGTTATCCGTGCAGTGGCTATATATGCACATGAGTTGTCCATGCAGTGTGTGGATAGGGTTCCATCCCCCTAGGGTTACCTTCTCATGTTTCTCCGTTGATGGTGTACACGAGATATGAGGAATATTGTTCAGTGTTTGTTTTGATTATTGCATTTTTTCTCTACTTACAATTTCTTTGGATGTATACATGTTTTATTCGCGTATCTTCTCCATATGCTAGATCATGAATGTCTACATGCCTTATTTTGCATATCTTCTTGATACGCTGGAATGTTGATTGAAACAGAGCATGTTACATTATATGTGATTAATGACTTGATCATATTATTTACTTGTGAGATTTTTGAACTGAACAGGTTAATGGTGAGTATCTTTAATAATTATTGCCTCTATTACCTCGCGAGGTTAGTTATGATACTTGTCGAGTACATAGGATCGATTGTACTCATACTACACTCTGCACTTAATTATGCATATCCAGGTGTTGGATCGAGCCATGAGTTGCAGTGATTTGTCGCTGAGGGTTACAAAGAGACAAAGTAGAGTTGCATTTCAACCACAGTCTTTGGCGTCTCTTTTCATTCTGTATTGTTGCTTATATCCAGACAGTCTTTTGATTTTGTATTACAGACTTGTACTTCTACTTTAGAGCTCATGATTCTGTATTTACCAGTTTCGGAGGGATTTTTATGTATCGACACAGTTATTTATTTTATTGGCTGTACACCTATTTCTATAAATTCTGTTATTATGTTTCGCTTTTGTTATGTTTGGCTTGCCTAGCAAGTGATTTAGGCGCCATTACGACCGGTTGGTGGTTTTGGGTCGTGACAATAACTTAACATCACATCAATGAATCAAAAATCAAAACACAAGTTGAACGTCTTTTAAGTTCAAGAACTTCCAAACTTCCAACCAAACATCTGCTTCAAGCCTAACCAACGCGGATTACATCCAAATTATGCACACAAGTTTCAAATTTCAAAACAAATCCATTCTATGTTTCGAAACAACAATCCGAATCCGATATCATCAAATTCAACTCCTTATCAAACATAGGAATTCTCCAAACCTTCAAATTGCCAACTTTCAGCAAATAGAGCCAAAACATCCTAGGAACCTCCAAATCCAAATCCGAACATATGCCCTAGTCCAAAAATACCATATGAACCTATTGGAACCATCAAATTACCACTCCGAGGTCATTTACACAAAAGTCAAACCATGGTCAACTTTTACAACTTAAGCCTCCAACAATTGAACTAAGTATTCCAATTCACCTCCAAACCTCCCCAAAAACAAACTAACCATTCCCGCAAGTTACAAAAAAATGAATAAGCATAAGAGAAATATCAAATGGGAAACGAGGCTTAAATGTACTAAACGACCGACCAGGTCGTTTTCTCCCCCTCTTAAACAAATATTCGTCCTCGAACTGGTTTAGAATCATACCTAAAATACCAAAAAGGTAAGTGCATTTGCTCAATATATCATGCTCGGTCTCCTAATTCGCCTCCTCAACCAGATGACCTCTCTACTGAACCTCCATTGACGCGATCTCCTTAGACTTGAGCTTCTGAACCTGCCGGTCTAAATAGCCATGGGCTCTTCCTCATAAGATAGATTCTCATCCAACTGCACTGTGTTGATGTCCAAAACATGTGACTTATCTTTATTCTACTTCCAAAGCATAGAGACATGAAACAAGCAACCTCACCAATTCTCTCCAACACCACAAAAGGACCAATAAATCTTGGGCTCAACTTTCCCTTCTTTCTAAACCTCGTCACGTCTTTCATAGGCAAAACTCTGACCTTCTCACCCTCTATGAAAACTATGTCACGAACCTTCCTATCAGCATAACTCTTTTTCCTGGACTAAGTTATGATAAGTCTCTCCTGAATTAACTTCACCTCCTCCAAAGCATCACAGACCAAGTATGTGCCCAATAACCTAGCGTCACTATGCTCGAACCAACCAACCGGAAAACGACATCGCCTCTCATATAGGGACTCATACATAGCCATTTTGATAGTAGACTACTAACTATTATTGTAGGTAAACTCCGCTAGTGGTAGAAACTAATCCCACTAGCCATCAAAATCAATAATGCATGACCTCAACATATCCTTTAAGATCTGAATGGTCCGCTCACACTGCCCATCCGTCTGAGCGAGAAATGCGTACACAACTCCACCTGCATGCCCAACTCATGCTGAACAGCTCTCCAAAAGTCCAACATAAATTAAGTGTCATGGTCTGAGATGATATAGAAAGGTACACATGCAAGCGAACAATTTCTCTGATGTAGATTTGAGCCAACCTCTCTAAAATGTAGGAAGTCATAATGGGGATGAAATGTGCCGACTTGGTCAACCGATCAACAATGACTCGAATGGCATCAAACTTCCTCAAGGTCCGCGGCGGCCCTACCATAAAGTCCATTGTAATGCGCTTCCACTTCCACTCTAGTATATCAATCTTCTGAAGCAAACCACCCGATTTCTGATGCTCATACATGACATGTTGATAGTTCAAATACATGAAACATGCCCAACAATTTCTGTCTCCATCCTTCTTCACCAATAATGCTACTTCAAATCATGATACATCTTCGTAACATCTAGGTGAATAGAATACCATGAACTATGAGTCTCCTAAAGAATCAACTCTCTCAAGCTATCGACATTAGGAACACAAATTCAACCCTGAAGTCAAAATACACCATCATCACCAATAGTTACCTTATTAGTACCACCTCGCTACACTGTATCCTTAAGGACAAGCAAATGAAGATCATCATACTTGTGAGCCTTAATTTGCTCAAACAATGATGACTATGAAACAACACAAGTATGAGGAGTCTAGGCCACTGTGAACCGCTTCAATATTCTTTGGATCCACCTTGATCCCAACACTAGAAACCATGTGGCCAAGAATACCACTGCATCATACCAGAACTCATACTTGGAGATCTTAGCATAAAATCTCTTCTCCCTCAGAACCTGAAGCATCATTCTCAAATGTTGCTCGTGCTCCTCCCTACTATGGGAGTATACCAAGATATCATCAATGAACACAGTGACAAATGAATCCAAATAATGCTGGAACACATTGTTCATCAATTGCATGAAAGATGTTTGGGCAATAGTCAAATCAACAGACATTACCAAGAACTTATAATGCCTCTAACGGGTCTTGAAAGTCGTCTTAGGAATGTCCGGAGCCCTGAACTTCAATTAATGGTACCCTGATCTCAAGTAAATCTTTGAGAATACCCTAGCCTCCTGAAGCTAATAAAAAAAAAACATTAACGCGAGGCCGTGCATATTTGTTCTTGATTGTAACCTTGTTCAACTGCCTATTATCGATACACATTCTCACGGAACCGCCCTTCTTTACAAATAATACCGGTCCACCCCAAGGAGAAACACTCGGCCTGATGAACCCCTTATCCAACAATTCATGCAGTTGTTTATTCAATTCCTTTAACTCAGCTGGAGCTATACGATATGGTGGAAAATATGGGTTGAGTGCCTGGTGCCAAATTAATATCCTCATCGGGTGGCATGCCTTGTAAGTCTGTTGGAAACACATATGGAAAATCTCTCACTAAGAGGACTGAATCAACCGTAGAAGTATCAACACTGACATCCCTAACTAACACCAAACATTCCTTCGCAACCATCCCTTCAGCCTTCAGAAAAGAAATCACTCTACTAGTAATGTGACCAAGCGAACCCCTTCATTTTCAACCTTGGCAACCCCCGGCATAGCCAACATCACGGTCATAGCATGACAATTAAGAATAACATGGTATGGAAATAGTCAATCAATGCCCAATCACATCAAAGTCTACCATATTAAGCAATAAAAGATCAACCCTAGTCTCATAGCCCCCAATAATAACCACATAAGAATGGTAGACACGATCTACCACAATATAATCCCCAATGGGTATAGACACACAAACAGGAATATCCAAAGGATCACAAGACATATCAAAATATAATGCAAAGTGGGAGATAGATATGAATAAGTAGAAGCCAGATCGAATAATACTGAAGCATCTCTGTAACAGATCAGAACAACACCTATAATAATTGCATCTAATGCGGCTGCCTTGGTCCTTTCGAGGAAAGCATAGCAATGGGCACGGCCTCTCCTTCTAGGCGACCTCTACCCACTTGACCCCACCTCTAGTTGGCTATGCACGTTGTGTAGCATCTAGCATGGGAATCATAGCCTGGGTACCCACTCATCCGAGGACTAAGATAATCTCTCTTCATGTGCCCCAAATCACCACACTTATAACAAGCTCTCTACGGACGTGGCTGCTAAAAACTGAGTTTGCCCCCGAGGACTGGAATAACCACTATAAGAGCTCCACACAGGAGGTGCACTTAAGATGACTGCCCGATATGAGTTCTTTGAAATCCATGGCTAGCTGGAGCACCATGTGAAACCTGAAGTGTTGGCTGAATTGGTTTGCTAAAATGACCTCTACCATGTCGACCGTTGCCCCTCTCCCCCCCCCCCCCCCCCCCCCAGAGTAGGTACCACCGAATCCTCCAAAATCACGAGGCTTCTTGGCCTCCTTGCCTCCCTCTCCTACCCACGAATACGCTTCAACCTCCTAGCAATCTCCACATCCTGATTAAAGGTGGTCTCAGTATCCATCTCTCATGCCATCCTGAACCTAAGGCTATAGGTGAGTCCCTCAACAAAACAACAGACACTCTCCCTATCAGTAGAAATAAGAAGAGCTGCATAGTGTAATAACTCTGTAAACCTCATCGCATATGGGTCACAGTCATACCCTTCTGGCACAAGTGCTCAAACTCATTGCGCAACTCGTCCCTGCGAGTCTGTGGGACAAACTCCTCCAAGAAAAGAACTGAGAACTGAGGCCATGTGAGTGGTGTTGCGCCAGCTAGCCTACCCGAATCATAAGCCTGCCACCATTTTTATGACAGCTCCGACAATTGGAAGGTAGTAAAGTCAACCCCGTTCGACTCCACTAAATCCAAAGTACGCAAAATACAATGACACTGATCCAAGAAGCCATGTGCATCCATAGTAAGCACTCCACTGAAATGGGGAGTAAGAAGTCTCTAAAACATCTCAATCCTCTGCTGCTCCTCAGCAGTTCAGGCTAGCCCTATCTCGGGTTAAATTGCAAGGATTGGCTACACCAGCAAAACATCCAGGGTCTAATAAACATGATGTTGCTGCACTGGTGTACGTGCAGCGAAAGTTTAGGATCTTCCCCTGGCCTGTGAAGTAGCTAGTGCAACCAGAATCAATCCCGCCTAAGTCAAGCTTTCAAACATACTCATAATGTGAGCCAAAGTTTTCTAAAGTCCAGGTGTGGCAATAGGTCCTCAGGTGCCTGAGTTGGTCCCACCTGCTCAACATGATCGGGCCCCTGCTCCTCAGCATGAGCTACTGATGACTCCACAGTGGCTGCTCTAGCAAGACCTCTAGCTGCAGCGCGTGCCCTACCTCGGCTTCTGCTCCGGCCCCGCCTCTCACGGCTCTAAC
>MCJB01052178.1:0-15326 GCA_002018475.1 Nicotiana obtusifolia | reverse complement strand
GGGGGGGGGGGGGGGGGGGACTGGTGCCTGCTCAGTTGCTCCCATAGAATATGTTCTCACCATCTGTGAGAGAATAGCAGGATAAAGGTTCAAACTTTAGAATAAAAAAATTTGCGCGATAAAGATGAAAGAAAGTGAAGTTTCCTAACAATTTGGTTGCCTCTCGAAGATAAGTACAGACGTCTCTACACCGATCTGCAGGATTCTACTAGACTTGCTCATGACCTGCAAAACATATGAACCTGGGACACTGATACCAACTTGACACAATCGAAAATCCCACCAAAGATCTTGATTGCATCTAACCTCCAAGACTAGGTAAGCCAACATGCAATAAGGATTCAAAACAACAAAACATGATATAAAATGTTTGAATCACCATAATAGTGGAATAAAGCTCCACGGTAGCTAATACAGTGATACATAACATCAAACTCCCTAACCAGGTAATACAAAGTCATGAGCTCTAAAACTGAATACAATAAGATGTCTCAATAGTACAATAATGTATGAATGTATAAATAACAGTATGAAATAAGGGAAGGGGACACCAAGGATTTGCGAGTGTCATGCAATACTACCTTGACTCTCGATCAACAAATTTGCTCACTCCCGAGATCAACTGCTGCCAACACTCGGATCTACACAAAAATATACAAAAGCATAGTTCAAGTACGGAAAACGTATACTCAGGCAGTATCAAGACTAACCACGGTGAAATAGTGACGATGTTCAAGTCATGTGATACTAACTAGTCAAAAAACATGTGCAATATACATGATAGGCAGCAAGAGTATAACAAGATGTATCATCAACTCAACAAATCAAGAGATATCTAACTCAACATAGGTGAAACAATTTTGACAATCGAATCAATAATCAATAACAGCCATAGAATAGCATGTTAAAATTCATCATTGAAGCATACAAAATGCATAACAAGGCATAAAGGATTCACTTGCATGGCCAAGCTTCAACCCTTATATTCAATTCACCATCATCCACCTCCACATTAGAATATATCATATCAGTCAATTTACCACAATCTGCGTATACGCCATCAAGAGAGAAACATGAGAGTGCGGCTCTAGGTGGTTGGATCTATATCCACACGCTGCACGGTAAAGACCCTGTGCCATAACAGTAACAATGTCATCATAACCGCACTATAAAGACCTTGTGCCATAGTAATAACCATATAAAACCTCGTGCCACAACAAAATAATATCATCATAACCGCATGACAAAGACCTTGTGCCACAACATCATCACACCACAGTATCCGCATGGAAGAGACCTCGTGAGACACCAAATCAATCTGCTCAACACATGTGTTATAATCATAACAATCCAAGATACCAATTTATCACTAAAGAGACATATGCTCACAATTCATCAATAAGGTGTACAAGGACCAACTTTCAGCAAACAGAGCCAAAATATCCTAGGACTTTCAAATCCAAATCTGAATATAAGCGTAAGTCCAAATTACTATACGAACATGTTGGAACCATCAAATTGCTAATTCGAGGCCGTTTACATAAAAGTCAAACATTGGTCAACTCTTACAACTTAAGCCTCCAACAATGGAACTATTTATTCCAATTCACTTCTAAACCTCCCGAGAATCAAACCAACCATCCCCTCAAGTCATGAAATAATGAACAAGCATACAAAAAGTATTAAAATAGGAAAACAAGACTCAAATACATGAAACAACATGCCGGATTATTACAATTTGGGGTTATACCCTTCCCTAGTGTAAGGTGGTTAATTTTACTTAATTGATCCAAGTTCGATATCATCCTATGATCTAGACTTTAAATTTATAGATTTTGAATTCTCGGACAGGCCAATTTACTAGGCGTATAATAGATAATTTATATATATTAAGCGAATTATTGAATACAAATACGAGGTATAATTCAAAGCTATTAAACTGTAACTTGTACATTAGATCCCCTACCTATATATAGTGAATGACTACGACTGCACAAGACTAATTTAAAGCAATACCATTTGTGACCTTTTAGATAAGTACACAATTCAGTCCCAAGTAAAGATAGGTTTTTACCATTAATAATCCAACTTGAGTACTTAAAAAAAAAATCATGTCTTCGTTAGCTCTATTTTGTTAGCTGCAGCACGGAATGCAGGCATGCATGTTGACCAAATTGGCCACAGTTGCACAAGAACAAACCCTTACGGCTCTTGCATGTGGATAAATACCACTGAGGCGAATGCAGCCACAGTGTATATTTATAAAAACCTACTACAATCTTAATACATATTAGGTTTGGTATAATAAATTTAATGTATAATTGAACTCATTAAGTAATTTAAATCTTAGATTCACCTCTGCATTCAGTCCTATCGACAGAGATGAGACTTTCCCTTTTATTTGACATTTATTCTTATAGTTTCTTAAAGTGCAAAATAACTTTTATAATCAATTTATTTTATAATAAAAAATATTCAAATAATTTAGTTGTTGATCCTACGTAACATTTGAAAGAATTTTAGTTTTGGAAAAAGAAAATTAACTGAGACAGCAAACTGCTAGAATTATTCCTTAAGAAACTAAATATATTTAAAAAGTATTAAGACTTTTTTCATGATTAATTATACCAATTAGAGTATTACATGTTACTCGTATAATTTTTCTTAGCACTTTTAGTTCTGAAATTTAGTTGAAACCATTAATATTATAGTGACTTTTATGCTTTAAGAAATATTTAAGGTTAAAATAGTATAATTTTTTTATTTTGATAATTTATACTAATCTAATTAGTTTTAAAATGTATACAAAGGCTCTCAAAGAATTGAAGAAAAGATGGGAAACCTGCAAAATGTCCATTTGGACCAAACTAATTGCCCGCTCGAAATCTTTTACATAATACACCCATGCATTCAAAAATATCTGCCCCAACTTTCTCCCGACCTTCCCTTTTTCCAATTAATTACTCTCTGTCTTTGTGTGTCTTATTTTCCTATGTATCTTAACTTTTCCCTGATTTTTCCTTTTTGCCATTAATTATTTTCTGTCTTTTGTATTTTTTCTCTTCTGTTATTTTTTTTACATTGTACGTTATTCATCTCTAGTCATATATACTTTTATTTGAAGGTTTCAAGAGCTTCTTTGTACTTTTTTTCCTGCATGCATAAATCAAGATCTCCCGATCAAAAGTGTCTCGTTAATGAACTCCATGGATAAGCTAACTCTTCAATCAAATATAGAAGTAGATCCAGGATTTAAATTTAATAGATTTAGCTTTTAAGATTTTAGCATTAAACTCATTATACTGTTAAAATTATGGGGCCAAATTCAATAATTGTTGAGATTTTAATAGGTTTTTATAGATAAATCCATACTCTATGTCGGAAGTTATGAGTTCAGTTGAACTCGTATCCAAAAGACTACATTCGCCCCTGACCACATGCTGCGATTAACTAACTCTAAGGATTATTATTACTAGGACTTATTATATGATACATAATCTAATGACAAAGAAAAAATAAAATAAAATAAGATTTCTTTTATAAAAAAAAAAAAAAAAGAACTAACAAAACGATATATTGTAATAATATGCAATATTTCAGCTGAAACTTGAATAACAACACATTTACCCAATAATATATCGTTATGGTATCAAAATATATTGTAAGAGTATACAATTATACTGCAACAGTATATTGTAATAGTATACATATATACCAGAATGATATACTATAATAATATGCAATTTTTCAGCAGAAATTTAAATTAAAAACAGTTACCCAGTAGTATACCATTATTATATCACAATATACTGTAAGAGTATACTATAATAAAGTATATAGTTATACTGCAACAGTATATTATAATAGTATACCTATATACCAAAACATTATAAGTAGGGTTTCGTAATTATTTGGTAAGGGTAGAATCAGAGTAATTATTTTAATTTATATGGATAACTCTGTATATATCCCAGAAAAGATCCTACAAAGCCAAAAATCAAGAAAAGTAGACCTAAACAGGAGCCCAATGTACAATCCTACCGAATAGTTGGAATAAAACCTAATAGTTGATAACCGAAAAGTTGACTTAGAATAATTAATGATACCTTCATTAATTAAGGCCACGATTGATAATGATACTTAGAATAATTAATGATACCTTCAAAGTCTAGATTTTCTTATAGGTAGGAAATTTAGGCCACGATTCATCCTTATAAATGAAATGTCTAAGAAGTGACGATGCTGATAACCTTAAAGTAAACGAAATATTGTTGATTTTCAAACCTGTCATGTCTGTTATGTGGTAAAACAATTCTTTCTCTTTCAATTTATATAACACACTTTTCTTATTAGCTCATTACAAAAAAAAGACACATCTATATATAAAATGATTAACTTTAAATATTCCATTTTATCTTAATAAGAAGAAGATTTTATAGCTACACAAATGTTATAAAATGTTTAAGACCATGAGTTATAAATATCTTATAACCACACAAATATTATGATATATTTATAACTATACAAATTTCAAAAGTCATTCATTTTTTTAAATTCTGTGTCGAGGCAAACTACGTTACCTAAACTAAAATAATGGGAATAATACCCTACTCTTGAGAATTATGTCTCATATAGCAGATAGAGAAGAAGCAAGTGTCAAATTGTGGGGTTTTCTTGTATTTACTCCACTAAGATATCATCCTGCAAAACTCCTAAAGGAGTTGCTCAACAGCCAAACATATAAATAAAAATTTAAGGACTTCTACATAAATATAAAAGGTATGAAGCTTTGTTGAAGCACAGGGTATCTCGACCAGGAACTGGAGTGCTCAAATCAAACAGGAAGAGAAATAGCCTGGATTGAAGGACTGTATAGTTAGAGAAACATATTGTATATAATGGATTCTTTTTATTTGGATGATACACTATATTAGGGAGGGATAAAAAGTTATTAGCGTTGTATTTGACACTGGTGATCAATAATAAAATTTCTGTCACCAAAAAAAGTAAGATTTATATATTTTCGAGAAAGCCAGTTTTTTTTTTTTTTTTTGTGAGCTTAATTAGAAACTATTCAAAGCTGTTGATTGTGAGATAATCAACTTATTAGATTTCTACGTTATTTCCTTTAATTATTTTTGTGAATAGTTTGAGTACGTTCATCACTCTTGAAAATTGATGTAAGTCGTGCATGCATTCTTGTTAGGTGGATGAACATAGTATCTCTTAAATAATTTGGTAGAAAAGTTAGTTTTTTAAAAAATCCTAAAACCTAGGAGTTTTTTGGTATATTTCATTGAAAAAACAATGATCCTAATATTTGGCCATGGTTAGTATACCAATACTCTCTCTCTAACACATACGATGAAGGGTTAAATATCTCTGTGATAACGTTGGTAACCTATAATTAGTAACAAGGGATTATTTTATGATTTAAGCAAACGGGGTGCTATATATATATATATATATATATATATATATATATATATATAATTCACTTGGTTTTGATAAGAAAATTTATAGTTGATCAACCATAAGATAAGCGCTTGTATTCTTGCATTTTGGTAAGCTTCCCAATTTTGGACATAAAACTATTACGTGCATCAATAACCAAATCTAGAAAAGGTCGCAGTATTGTTTTAATATAACGTCGAGTAATTGTTTCTAATGTAACAATATCCGCATGTGATGTGTAATTGATGGCATTCATTATTGTTGAAAGTATAATTAAATAAATAAAAATATATTATCTCTAGCAGTTTAAATTTTTAAAAGTTTTAAATCGCAGAATTCAACGTAGCATCATAAAAACATTAGCACGTCAGTAACTACTAACATAATATTCTTTCTCTCCCCTCTTGGTTTGTAACAAGTAACTTTTTCCATGTTTTGTAGCGTTCATCAATAAGCGACTAATTGAGAAGAAAGATTTCCTTTCCTTTTCTTCTATTAGTCAAAGTTTGTGGAAAAGCTGACACCTAGTATACCAAATAGTTTTGTCATTTAATTTTAAGCGTCTATATATTTGCCCATTTTGCATTAAGCTAACCATTTCAGTCACAAGGAGTTGCAAGCCAGAGAAAATATGGCTACTACTCCTGGATTTCTCACTGATTGGCCTTGGAAGCACCTCGGAAGCTTTAAGGTACCAATCATTCATGAATTTCTTTCACTTGTTCTGCTACTGTACTTTGTTTGTGCTAAACTGATTCAAATACACCGTAACTTCATTAGTTTCGGTCAAAATCGTTCATTCTTTTCAAAAGACCTCACATTTTTAAAAATATCTAACACTTTATATATTGTTATTTTAAAAAAATTTCATGTAAGCATTTCACACATATCCAACATACTCCTTCAAATAGTATATATTGAATTTTACGCAAATAGTATCGACCTATTATCTTAATTCGACTAGTAAACTTTGGGTCTTGGAATCGGGGAGTCTTAACACTTTACTTCCTCTTTTAAATTGATTTTTCTTTTTCATTATTTTCAAGTGATATCTGCTTAGTGTATATATGCATTTTATTTTTTTCACAAAAGTGGTGTCTCCGCTACCGCGCCAGGCATTACAACACCAACATATCTGGCTAGTTTTCTGTTACTTAGTTATGGTTTTCCAAATCTGTTGATTTGGCTCCACTGTTGGCCGGGCTCAGAGGGTGATTTGGCAATGGATTCATTTTATATGCATTAGTAGTACATAAACTGTCATGCTATCAATTTATTGTATTTTAATATATTGTGACAGGTAATTTATCTTGTTTATAAGTTATTAGTTTCAATTTTTATAGATTGATACCTGTAGTTATCTGTTTTAGATGAGTTGGTAGTGTACAATTAATACATAGAAGTTGAACTCTTAAACAATTGGAGTATAACTTTTTATTATTACAATATCATATATATTGTCATTAATTTATTTGAATATTAACATGTATAATTTCTTCTTTGTTTGTGATGGGGCCGGGGTGATTAAAGTACGTGATTTTGGCTCCATGGATAGCTCACAGCGTTTATTCTTTAGCAACCAAAGAGCAACATGAGAGAGACTACACCAATTTGCTCATACTTCCTTTTCTACTCTCAAGGATGCTTCACAACCAGCTCTGGATTAGCTTCTCTCGTTATCGAACAGCCAAAGGCAACAGCCGCATTGTTGATAAAGGCATCGAGTTTGATCAAGTCGACAGAGAAAGCAACTGGTCGTTCCTTTTTTTAGTCCAGTATCAAATCATTTCTATATCTCAAATTCTTCAATTTTTAAATTCTCCTTTTTACCTTAGTGACATACTTTTATAACGATTTTCTTTAAAGCATTTATTAATGATTAAAAATAGTATGAGTAAATTGGGTAGTTTTTGATGAAATTTTTAAATATTAAAGAATGGTAATAATATCCAAGTGTTAGTTAAAGCAATGATATGGAGTTAAGAGTTAGAAATCATTATGAAGGAAAATGACTTCCGCCCATAAGTGACGGAAACCATTTTCCTTTTTGGTTGAAAAAATATTCTCTTTGAAAAATATTTTCTTGAGAATATTTTCCGAAAAATACTTTCCACATACTCGGCACGCCCTTAAGATTACATGTTCTAAGGCTACTTTTGGATAAGAAAAAATTACTTAATCTCATACGGAATAGATGTAATATTTAGGGATTTAATTGAATGATTTGTATAATACTAACGTGGAAAACTGATGATTTTCTGGCAGGGACGATCAGATAATATTGAACGGGATTTTGCTTTATGTGTTTAATACGATGAGTTCAGCAGCTTCAAACTTGCCATTGTGGAGATCAGACGGTGTAATCATGTCAATTTTCCTTCATGCGGGACCTGTTGAATTTCTCTATTATTGGCTCCACAGAGCTTTGCACCATCATTATCTCTACTCTCGTTATCATTCTCATCATCACTCTTCTATTGTAACTGAGCCCATCACATGTAAGAAAATGACTTATTTTGTGAAAATGGGATTTTAATTTCATGTTAATTTGTTTCTATTTTCTTATTTGATGTTTTCAGCTGTGATTCATCCGTTTGCTGAGCATATAGCATATTTCCTGCTATTTGGTATTCCAACATTATCAACAGTGTTCACGGGAGCTGCTTCGCTGGCTTCTCTCTTTGGCTACATTACCTATATTGATCTCATGAATAACATGGGGCACTGCAACTTTGAGTTCATTCCCAAGTGGATTTTCTCCATCTTTCCCCCTCTTAAATACTTGATGTATACGCCCTCGTAAGTCGTTTCTCATTCAACCCGAATATTATTTCCATAAATTTTGGCATGCCACGAGCTCAACCGGAGGCCGACAGAGCTTATATGCTATTAATTGGTCAAATTGAATTCAGTATGTTTCACGATATATATATATATATATATGTCTGTGTCTGTGAAAATTTATTAAAATTTCATCAAATATTATATTCTAAACTAGTTCTATAAATACATACACCTTTGAGTATAATTTCCGAATTCGCCTTTGTGTATGGTCAAGTTTAATGCCACATGAACATTCTTGTGAGCTTGCGGCATGGAAAAACTAAGGTCTCTATGAAAACTTGTTTTGATTGAAATTATTTGCTAATTATGTCGCTTGGTCGATCCTCAAACATATTATTGCATCCGTGTCAGATCTTTCGTTATAATACATTTTTAAAAGATTTAACATTAGTGAGGATCACAGCAACGTAGTTTGCTAGCTAGTACATTAGCTAGTCCATCTTACGATTTACAGTTACATTGTTGACATTGATTTATCAGGTTTCACTCCTTGCACCATACTCAATTCCGAACAAATTATTCGCTCTTTATGCCCATCTATGACTACATCTATGGGACCCTGGACAAGTCTACTGATTCAATATATGAAAAATCACTAAAAAGGCAAGAAGATTCACCAGATGTGGTACATTTGACACATTTGACAACCCCAGAATCCATTTACCATCTCAGGCTAGGATTTTCCTCATTGGCCTCAATGCCTCAAAACAAAAAATGGTACATTTGGTTCATGTGGCCACTCACTTTGTGGACTATGGTCACCAACTGTATATATGGACGCACTTTTATCTTGGAGAGAAATAACTTGGAAAAGTTTAAATTTCAATCTTGGTCCATACCAAGATACAATTTACAGGTTATAATACATAATAGAATAACTTTCAATTTCAGATCATAATTTTTTTTTATTTCTTCTAAGATAGTGCTAATATTTTTAATGAGCAGTACTTGTTGAATTGGCAATCACAAGCTATTAACAGCTTGATAGAGGATGCTATATTACAAGCAGAAGAAAAAGGTGCCATGGTCTTAAGTCTTGGCCTTCTAAACCAGGCAAGTCAAAGTTCACCTAGTTTTTCTCTTAAAGAGGTATTGCTTGACGAGTTGATTTCTTGAATGAATTTAATTTATATACACAGACAAGATAAATAATTTTTATATTATTTGAGTACTTTAGTATAGCAAGTACCCTACTTTATTTTTCAAGACTGCTGATCTTTTAGACGGTTACTTATTATTATTTTTTAAGTGACATGATAGTGCAAAAACTCTCGTAGTGTATAGAAGTTAATCTCTGATTGAATTTGTTATGCTAGTTTTTTTGCTTAATAAGCATGATCTTAATTTACAGGGTGAGGAACTTAATAGATATGGAGAAATTTACGTAGAGAGGCACCCCAAAATCAAGATCAAGGTGGTGGATGGAAGTAGCTTGACAGTCGCTGTTGTGCTAAACAGCATCCCTAAAGAAACAACACAAGTGTTTCTTAGAGGAAACCTCACTAAAGTTGCCTTTTCTATCGCTTCTTCTCTGTGTCAAAGGAACATCCAGGTATTCTTACCCTTTTCACTATTTGACTTTGCTTCCTTCATTAAAATGTTAATATTATATCAAGGAAAGAAAAGTTTACCTTATATACATTGCTAGTATATATCAGAGGCGGATCCAGGATTTAATAACTACGGGTGTCATTGTCTTTAGTAAAACCTACCTCTAGTGAAGGAGATTGAGTTAAGGTGTAAATTTAATCAGTTCGATCCGTGAATTAATTCGGTTCGGGTTAGTTCAATCCATTTGAATAATTCGAGATTCGATTTATATGATTGTTGGTATATAAATAAATATGTGATCACCAAACCATATTAGTTTTGTTCATTTCGATGTAGTTCTCTCGATCCAAATCCTAGTGAATAATATGATTAAATGACATAAAATAAAATTTTAAATTAGCAAAGACACCCCTTCAATCTACATGTAGCTAAATTAATGTTATGTTTTTTATGCCATCATTCAAGAAATTAAAAATTAAAAAATAAATAGATGAATAAAGAAGAGAAAATCATTAAGATCACCTTCATACGAATTTTTGAAGCTCTATAAAAAGAAAAATTAAAGGAAGCAAATATATAATTTAAATAAGTAATAAAAATGGATTGGACAAAGAGATAGGAGGTATCAAGAATAGGAAATAAAATAAATTAAGAAAAGGAGCCAAAAGAAATGAAATAAAAGAAAAAAAAGAAAAAAAAAAAGGACTGAGGAAGCAAGTAGGGACAAGGAGCAAGTCTTGATCTGGATCTGGCCACCTCTTATAATATCAACCTTTTTTGTGTGAAATACCAATAAATATATAAAATTTTATCCGAATGTTCAGGTGTCGTACCGCCCCTAATGCCCTGCATAGATCCTCCCCTTGTTTAATATATATAAAGAATTTATACACTATTATTGTATTTTAAATTGTCTTTAATGTCAGTAGGTAAATTGCCTTACTTTAATTTTATTTAATTCAACTTCTTACGAACGATAGCTGAATTATGGTTCAAGTGATTTGATCATTTTTTTTTTTGGTAATAGATATATTTATTAAGAAACACTAGTATTAGTACCCGTGAGATGCGCAGACAAATCATGTCAAATTGCGATGTAGATTGTTTGAATCATGTGCAAATAGCCTTAACATACAAACCTCTCAGATAAAAATTATATAACATGAGAATTTACTTATGAAGCAGGATATGAAATTATTGTTCAAATCTCATAGTAGACAACCTATTTTTTTTTTTATATATATATTTGTAGCAATCTAACCCCTTGATTTTGCATTTCATTTCGCTGTCAATATTAAAGAATACTAAACATGTCATATTGTGATCTGCCTTGTTTGAGCACATTTGATCATATTATTTTAACAAAATTCTTACTATCACTTTATTTTTACCTGAAAGTAAAATATGTCTTATTCATCACATAATTTTTACGTAAATTCTTTTTTCTTTTTGTTCTTTTCTTATAGTTATTGTAGTATTTATTTTTTAATATATTATAATATTGTATAATTTTTTATTAGCTTAATAATTAAATTAATATCTTGATTATTATCTTTTTAATAGTATTTAATAAATATAAATGTTTTATTATTGAAATTTTGTATATTTTATGCTTGTATCCTCTTATTCAGAATTTATTCATTTAAATTTATCAGTAATATTTTAAATATAATTTAATTATTTTATTTTATTTATTTTTAAATTAATTTAAAATATAAATATCCTCACACTATCTCTATTATTTTATACATTCTCTTCCCTACTATAAATTTTAATTAGTTTTTATATTAATATTTTATCTATAACCAAAATAATATCATATTTTATTAAAAATTATAAATTTTAATTAGTCTAAAATATTAACACATAAGTTATTTGATTATCATGTTCCAAACGTACTGAGTTCTCTTATAATTAATTTTGTATTAGATGCAGTTACATTTTCTTTCTTTTTTAGCTATAAGATACAATTTAATTTTTAACTTCATTAGTAAAATTACCAAATTAGAAAATTATTTTTTATTTTTTAAAATTTAATTTAATCATAAAAAATATTTTTTTAATTATTTGAACACATTATATCTAAATATTATAGTAATATTTTTACTGTCATTTTATTTCTTTGTGAAATATTTTCAAAAAAAAATCTCATCTCAAATTCAAATAATTCTTATCATTCTCATCTTAAATTGGACGCATTTTCAAAAAATTATGCTATGCTTTAAAGCTTAAACTAACTGTACTCAATTCAGATATTAATCATAGAAAAATATTTTCTTAATTCTTTGAACGTATTATATTTAAATGTTGTAGTAATGTTTTCACTGTTATTTTATTTATTTATATAAAAAAAAGTTTTCTTTTTTAGTTTTAAGATACAAATTTAATTTTTTATTTCATTAGTAAAATTATCTATATTAGAAATTTATTTTGTATTTTTAGATTTTTATTTTTTTATTTTTATTTTTCAAAAATAAGACTTTAATTTCGTGGTATTATCCATAATTTGAGCATTCTCATCATAGTTTTAAAAACTTTCTCAAATTCAAATAGTCTTTTCCTTTCATTTCTAATAGTAAATTTTTAATAATTTAACATAATTTTGCTGTTTTTTAATCTAATATATAATCTTATTATGTTTTATGTGGCTTTTAATTAACTTGTAACTTTATTTAATATCATTATCAACTACTTTTCTTTAATAAAATATAGATAAATATATAAATTTTTAATTATAAAATAAATATTTTATTTTATTTTAAAAATATTGCTGGGAAATTTTGAATTATTTAAAATTTAATAATATTTTTAAGTATTGTATATTTACTTTATTTTACTTTCTAAGCTAGAATTTATAAATGTCCTTATATTATCTCTAATTTATTTTTATTATTCAATATTTTTATTTTTTGATTTTATCTATTAGACTTGAGTTATGTGGACTTATATTATGACTTTTCTTATCATAATATAAAAAAATTTCTCAAATTCAAATTTAAATAAGTCTTTTCTTATCGTCTTTCTAATTTGATTATTTTTTATACTGTTAATGTATAAAAGAAATTCAAAAAGAAAATTTCTTTTTTTGGTAATAGAGATATTTATTAAGAAACATGTATTAAGAGTCATTATAAATTGGGACTACTCTAGGACACATAGTTCCTAGCTTGTCATTTCAAAAGTAAAAACAACAAAAATAGGACGTGGCGCAAGATACCGTGTTAGGCTCCCAAAAACATCTAAATTATGTCCATATTTAGCTAACTGGTTCGCCACTTCATTCTGCTTCATTTAATAAGAATATGCAGTCATCAATCAAATTTGAATGAAGGCTAACATTGTTAAATGTGGTTTGCCTATTCTTTGTAATTCTACTATATATCCTCAAAATGATATAGTTTTCATTAGTAATAACTAGTGTTTAAATTTGCTGGCCCGACTCACTTAAACGCTCATGAATTGGCTAAACAATTCTTGATTGAAGAAGTTTTATATTAATGATTACCTAACTTTCTCATGTATAGCCATTCTTCAAACTGGCTGTGCCAACTCACTTAAGCTCTCGTTCAACTGGTCATACCATGTGGTAAAAACTTTCTGTATTCTATGATCTATAAGATGTTAATCAATTCTTGCTTGACGAATTTATTTGATATTACCTCATTCGTGAATTGGATAACCTAATTCTTGCTTGGTTAGGAACTGAAATCCCGATTACATTAGTGCGGCCAAATTTCATTTATATAATATTGATGATCACCAACTATAATCCGTCATACACGCACCATATTTAAAGAGTGGAGAGAGGATAAGCTGACATTTTAGTTGATTTTTCAAATTGTAGAGTTCTTCCAATTAAATTATCATGTTGTTCGGCTTTTTCTTTTCTTAATCGATCTAACTATTCTTAATATCAGGTGGCTACTTTGTACGAAAGTGACTACGAGAAACTTAAACTTGCTACTAGTTGTCAGGGTAATTTCGTGCTGTCAAAGACATTTGATCAGAAGGTAAAATTTCCCTCTGCATCTCTTTTCAAAGTTCTTGTTTCCTTTTCTTCTTCTTCTTCTTTTTAAGTATGAAAAGTAATAAATTTTTGCGTGGGAAAAAAACGACTAGCACGAATATTTTACTTTAATATTTTCCGATTTACATATTAAGGGTTGTTAACTTGTTAATAGATATGGGTAGTTGGAGATGGATTAACAGAGGAAGAACAAATGAAGGCAGCAAAAGGGACACTTTTCTTCCCATTCTCGCAGCTGCCTCCTAAAAAAGCTCGCCACGACTGTTTCTATCACCACCCTCCTGCAATGCTAGCTCCCCCTTCTCTACAAAATTTGCATGCTTGTGAGGTTTGTGAAGATTAATTTTTGTGTTCTTTCTATTTGGAGTTTATAAATGGATTTAAGTTATATACTGACAATTTAAATATATATATATATATATATATATATATATATATATATATATATATATATATATATATATATATATATCGATGTACTTTTACTTGTAGCAGATAACCAACTTATCTTTCAGGTTATTAATTAGTTCCAATCATTAAAGAAAGATTATCTGTAGTTAATCTAATATTGTAAGCATTATTTTACTCAATATATAAAGTTGAAGTCTCTAAAATAAGACAAGTTACTTGTAATAACATATTAAAATATACTGACACTATAAAAATTTAAAATGAGCCAGGTTACTTATGATAACAAATTAAAATGAATTGATAATTATTAGGTAAATTTTTTAATGTCAATGTATATTACTTAGACCCTTCTTTTCATATATTTCTTCTTCTATATCATCCTCAAAATCTTTACAGACTTCCTTTCTCTCTTTCTCTCTTTCTCTCTCTTGCTTTTTTTTTTTTTTTTTGGAAAAAGACATTTGACATTTTGATGCATGGGAACTAGCAGAATTGGCTACCAAGAAGAGCAATGAGTGCGCCAAGAGTAGCTGGAATTGTGCATGCCTTAGAAGGATGGTATGTACATGAGTGTGGAGACAAGATGATTGACGTTGACAAGATTTGGGACGCCAGCCTCAAGCATGGATTCAAACCTTTGGCCTTTGCTGAATGAGATAAAACGAGAAATTTGTCATCTTTAACTATAGATTAAATAATCTAAAACTGCGAGCGAGCTTATGCCTTATCTATTTCTTGTACTGTATATGGTTTTTAGTCAACTAAACAATACAAATGAAAGTTACTTTGAGGCCCTCCTTTCTTATTACAACTGCATTACCAAGTCGTAAGTTCCATATGGACGATAACTTCTTTGTTTTCCCCTCATTTTACGTTAACTCATATAACAATTAGACAGCCAATATTTGAGCTCTTGGACAAAACAATTGTGGTTTATCATTTACCATTAATGCGGGGTAATGTTTTCAAGTCAAAGGTTAAAGGCTGAATAGACAGGCGGCCCTTTAAACTTAGACTCCCCCTTCCCCCCTGCCCCCCC
>MCJB01052177.1:10838-33243 GCA_002018475.1 Nicotiana obtusifolia | reverse complement strand
GGGGGGGGGGGATGATATGAGGATACGGCAATAATGGTTGCCACGTTAACCGGGAACGAAAATATGGAAACAAGATGCATATCGGGACCAGGGACTGCTCAGCCAGCCCCGTAAAAACAAGTTGTACAAGATAGTCACAAGTAATGGTAATTTCTTTTCTGCATAGCAAAATGTTTATGTAATTTCTGAAAATAGAAGGAATAAAATATAATCCTTTTGCTTTTATCTTGTTTCTTGTCTAAACGATGAGCTGATTTTGTCATTTGAAAGTTAAACAAGTACTTCAAATATTAGTGCCGTAATGAACAAGAGACGTCATCTTCAAGAGCACCATAAACATAAGAGGGCCCTCTCGTATAAAAACTCTCACGTTAAAGGGTTGGTTCCGGAAGAATCTATGCCCGAAATCCAAAATTCCATCGGGGAAAAATACACTCAAATCCGCATATGAAAAGGACGCAAAAAGAAAACTTGTGCAAATATTTATAGAAACTAACGTAAAAGTGAAACTTGCACAAATATTCATGGAAACCCTCACGTAAAAGGGAAACTTGCGCAAATATTCATAAAAACCCTCATGTAAAAGGGACAATACTCGGGACCAAAATGCTTTAAAGAAAAGCCATTCGAGACTACACATAATAAAGCGCGAATTGAACAACATGCACAGAATGCTTGAGCAAATGCAAAAGTTAAATGCTTGTGTGGATATTCAAACGAAATTAAGACTCAAACGATACTTGAGCAAAAAAATATGTCTTTATTTACAAGAACGGGCCAAAATGTTACAAGTACAAATTGAGAAAAGAAAGAAAAAGCTAAACTGCAGCGCCTCCGGTACCAGGAGGAAGAGAAGTATTCGCATTACCGGGAAAAGTATATGGTTCCGCCGATGGCTCAATGCTTTCCCCAATTTGGTCTTTGTCCTCATCGCTTTCCAATCCCTCTTTAGTTTCCGAAAACTCGAAACCAGAATCAAAAGAACGTGGAGCATCAGACTGCACCGGGAGTCCATTTCTTGTAGCCAACTCAAGCTCTCGGGCCTTAGCAATTTCGGCATCAACATCAATGATACCAACTTTGGCCTCTACGTGGAATAAGTTTTTTCAACAATGAGGGAAGCTCGCTCCTCTCTTAAATTCTTCTTTGATTTGAGTAACCTCGGGCGGAAAGATTTTCCCAGGCATCTCTAGCAGATTTGAGGCTGATGTCGAGCTCGCAGACAGTTGAACTAAAAAGCCTATTGTGCTATATAGTTTTCCTGTACTTCTCTTCTAGCTGGGCATGTTTCGCCTCCACAGCAGCAAGCTCTTCACATTTGAAGTTCAAGGCTGCCTCCAAGTTAATCACTCTTTCAGCGGAGGCAGCCTCACGGTCGGTTGCGGCAAGAACGGCGTTCTAGACTTCTGCCCATTTGGCCTTGGCCTTATCAAATTTAACCCTCAGCGGCCCAATTTCTTGACTAAGGATTACAACTTCTTGCTCGCTTTACTGCAAACGAGCCTCCAAAACAACGACCTTAGTAGCTCTGGTTTCCAGTTGCGAGAGGCGGAGAACAGTCTGGTCTTGTTCCGCCAAAAGCTGATCCCATTCAGAAGTAAGTTCTTCCTTCTCACGAATCAACCTTTGAAGGCCCTCAAAAGCAAGAAAGTTGGCCTACAAAACAAGAAGAAGTAAAACTTAGAATACGTTTATACTAAAGAAGAAGAAGTAATGAAGGAAGAACAGAATGTACCCCAGCGGTGTTGTAACGTCCGAGATCTTCTGAAACCACCGGTTCAAACCTTCCACCACCGGTAGGATCCATCGAGTTGCTGAAATATGCAAAGGGTGAAGAGATGATACGGCAATAGAAGAATATCTAGTAAGAGAAATATTATACAAAGAACTTACGAGTGCGATTCCAACAACAGGAAAGGATGAAGCTGTTGTCGGAATAATGTCATTGGTGGAAACTGCAACGAACCTTCCATCCACCGACGGTCATTTTCATCATCCATGCTAGACAACAAAGCATGATGGCCACGCTTGCAAAGGTTTATCATTCCCCCGCGGAAGATTTTGAGAAAATAGAAATTCATCATATGAGCTAAGGCTAGCTCTTCTCCAGTTTCTTGGAACAAACGTCGGAGGCAGGCGATCGTCCTCCACATTGAAGGACTTACCTGTGCCAAACACACTTGGTAGCGAAGGAAAAACTCCGCAATCACGAAATCTAGCTCTCCGCTAAAAGTAAACGCACCCAAAGTAAAGGGATACGTGAAAAAGTATGTAAAACCTTCCTTGGGAAGGGTTCCAACTCATTGCAGCGGCAGTCCTTCTTCACAGAAGAAATACTGAAAGGACGAATAGAGGAAGGGTACCTACTAAAAGCCCATGTACGAGGGTTAGCAGTAGGAAATTTCTCTTAGAAATCCTTCGAAGTACTAAGCCTTCTTGGAATGATGGAACCCACTATTGGAGGAACAGAATCCTCGATTTTGTTCTTATTCTTTGTAGAACCAACACGTTTAGAGGAAGAAGCCATTGGAAAGTAAAGAGTTTGTGTTTGAAGAAAATTAGAAAAAGGATGGAAAACAAGGATGCAAATCAGAAGCTCAAACAATGGTGAAACGCAAAGGAAAAGAAAGTTGTGTATAAGTAAAATATTTGCGGCTAAATTCATGGCCATGATTACCTCGATAATCGGTAAAAGTTGTGCTGAATCATGGGATGACGCGTGTTCGGGGCATTAAATGCGGAGAGACGTGCTTCTAATCAACTGTAGAGACCTTCAGAAGGAATTATAGTAATTCCAGCCAAAAAGGTATTTCTACCAACTTTCCGGTAACACAAAGTTATGTCACCGGAAAGCAGGGGGACTATCTGTATAGGGTAAAATATGATATGACACGTGGCTGACCAAAAGAAGGACACGTGGAATCCAAGATGAGATGACTGAGGACCGAACGCAGCCACTCCGCTTGTCAACGGAAAGGATAACATTCATAAAATGTATTAAATCTTCTGCGCCCGGTAGCGTTTACTAGGGAATATTCTGCAACATTAAGAGCGACGTTGCGTTATAAAAAACTTGGCATTTATGTTCACCGTTACATCTTCATCAATGACCCTCATAATCGGCATTAAAGGAGGGCATAATCCTAGGACCTCTTTCCCTAGGCATAGCTATAAATATTAAGCTCACTTACCATTGTAAAGGACACGAATTTTCTGGCAGAAACATATATTATATTCTATACAAACCTTTATACAATTTCACTTTATTGCTTTTTGATCTCATCATTGCCGTGTTCGGAAATCGTGTTCACGGAATCACCATCTTTGCTATTTCATCTACCTTCTAAGGCTAAGTATTGTGTATTTCTTCTATTATTATATTATTTAGGATCAAATTAGTTCACTTGTTTAAAAACCACGTATAAATTTAACTGTACCGTTTTATGGGTAAACAGTAATATTATTTGCTTCAACTTATATTTAGAAATAAAAGTGTTAAGAGAAACTGTATAAGTAGAAGAATACTCTAATTGGCAAAGTCAATCAGGTAAAAGTGTTAATGCAATTACCGTTAATAATTTTTATATCAGTTGCCTTGGTTAAAAAAGTTTTTCAAAACTAAATCAATAAAGTTTAACATGATAACACAAAAGAAATTAAACAAATTGGTTAGACATTGAAAACAATTAAAATTGATTATAACTTCTTTAAATTTTGATAAATTATATGAAAAAAAATAATTAAATAATTTAAAACCTCACTTTTTATTTTCGTCTTAGGTCTATATTATGACGAGCTGCTCTGATGGAACCTTCCCGAAAAGTATTCATATTACTTCTACCATGGTTATGTGTCAGACTGTCAGCCTTTTCTATAAGGCAGTTGCTTTATAGGAAGTTGGGGAATAAAATAATATATAAAGTAATTATTTTTATTTTGGAAATAAATGATGCAAATAGGCGACCGATGATGTACCGTGTGGCTGTTTGTGTGTGTCTCAAACAAATCGGCCAACATCTCAGCTCGCTTAGTCCGGCCCATCAAACCGCACTGGGCTAATCATTTTTGTAGAAATGGCCAGTCCACGTACCACGATACAACTCCCTAAGGAGGCCCGGCCCACATGGCACAAATTAACCTAAATAATCGCTACCTAACCGCTTAAACTAAAAATAGCCAATAATATGTAATATATGTATAATTTTTTATAAATGTGTACAATGAGTGTAATTATTATATACCAACTTGAAAAAATAAACAGTAAGATCCGACCAACTATTTATATAAAGATCTACCCTATTAATGGGCAAAGTAAACTTTGCCAAAAATAACCGATTGGTAGATGACAGTATTATATGAGGAAAAATATTTATAGTTTAAAATTAAGAGAGGATTTTAATATTTCACAGAATTTAACAAGGGAAAATATTTTTACACAAGAAAATTATGACTATTTAATCTAATGTTTGGGTGGAATGTGACAGGTAAGTGTTGTCATGCTGGCATAATTGAATGGCGCATTGCAGGATATAGAATTGAATTGTGCGTATCTAACTTCTAGGTAAATGCTCTTTCCTTTTGTCATTCAACTGACCCAAGTGAGCAACGAGTTTGTATTTTGGGAGGCAAGGACAAAATTGAAAAAGTAAAAAAAAAAAAAAAAAGAATCAGTTGAAAAAGAACTTCCTAACAGTTCAATTGGACTTGGACCAACGTTAGGGGATGTTTTGGACTAATCTTTGTAATCATTTGCTTCGCTCGGCTAGCTGTCTTGCAGAAAAGTAGTTATATTTATACTGTTTGATTGCTTGTCTAAAACTACGACAATATGTATTTAGAAATATAGATTTTCATCAAAAAGTATATAGCTGATAACAATTTTTAAAATTATTTAAACCGTTTTTGGTCGCAATCCTTTGCTAAACCCCTATAAGCATCATCATTTATGAAGGTATTAAACTTAGAATATTGGTAAGAAAAAGTACAACTTATAAAATATATATCAGGTACAATGATAAATTAATCACCTACTATTAAGGTAAATTTTCATGTAAGGCGTTGCATATAAGCTAAAAAAACATTTGATTTAGGGCGGATTAGGTTCTTTTTGTGGTGTAAATAAACCCATGAATTTTTCGTCAAGCTAGATATTTTATGTATATATTTTGTAAAATTGGTCTAATATTATCTGCTGACTCACATATTTCAAAAAGATTGAATGGTGCACCTGATTGAATGTCGAGTCATTTATTCAAAGGAACATAGATTGATTTTCACTTAGTACTTTTTCTTTTTTCGCTTTTATAGTGGTGTACTTGTGCTCTAGAATTCCTAAATCTAACTCTGACTTGATATACATATATGAATGACATTATTTACGGAAAGGAACGACTGAATTTGGAGGTTTTAATTTTATTTTTCTGATAATATGATATTTGTAATTATTTGTTTCATTTTGTTTTTACTATTTTTATTGATGAATAACCGCACTTCTCAAACAATACACGCTCCAGCAAAAGAATGAATGGGAGGAAAAGTCATTTTCAGTTGATGCTAAGAGTGGCCAATCACCTATCCATAATATAATGTAACCTTTTTCATTTTTCTTGTAAACATTTGCTTCTAACCTGATTGCCACTACCAATAACTAGTACAGTGGACATACTGAATTTCTTTATTGTTAATCAGATGCATGTCTTGTGTTTGAAATTTGAGAGGAAGTTTTTCCAAGTCCTTTAGTGAACTTTATCCTATACAAATTTGAATTAGTCGGATAAATAAATACCGAAGGGAGCTTTGGATTATCGGTAAAATTATTTTCATATGACTTATAAGTCATGGGAGCCTTGAAGTCACTAATGCATGCATTACGATAAACAGTCTATATTATACCTCAGGGATACAGTCTTCCCGGAACCTGAGTGAATGCAACACATATTTTATGCAACGAACTATCATTTTATGGTTAAAAAACCTATCGGTCCCAGCAAGCGACAACGAGTGCAATGTGCACTCAAGAAACCGCGTTAACTGCTTGGAAAAGGAAGCCTAACCCAATGAAGTGGACGTTGATTGGTAAAAGGACAAACAAAAAGCCAGTAATGCACTAACATGCATATACATTTGGACGTTTTCATACTCCATTTAATTGCCCTTTGTAGTGAGTCAATGGTTAATCAGTCAACTCAGCTGTTGTTTTTTTAAAAATGGGAAATGAAGGGATTGTATGTTGTTCCATATGGAACAGAAGAAAAGCGATTAGCTTTTAAAGAGTTGAGAAAAAGGTTAATCTTATATCGTCATTGTCATCGCAAGCAGTTCAGGTTTTTGATTTATCAGGCACGTCCTTCGTAGTTTTGAATTTGAATGATTCTCATCCAAATTATCAGAAAATTCTTACGCGGGGAACACCTAGGCATACTTAGCTAAGAAAAGATTTTAAAAAACACTTCCAGTTCGTTATGTTCTACACGTAAAATTATCTGACAAATTAAAGGTTGACTAAGTTTTTTATTTCACGTATATTACTGTCACTTCACCAAAGCACATGGAAATGCCTTGCGAATCAACTGTTCTGAAGTATCTAAAAATAGGAGCGGGCATAATTTGGATAAACTCGAAATTCAAATCAAAAACTGAATTTTTTAGATTTTTAGTTTGGATTTTCGGATTACGGATTTGATTTTGAATTTAACTTTTATTATTTTTGGATTTTGGATTTGATACTTCGGTTTTTTGGATATCTGAAAATTCAAAATTTTTATACTTTATATTTAGTCCATTATCCGAAGGGAGCCGTGGTGTAACTGGTAAAGTTGATGCCATGTGACCAGGAGGTCACGGGTTCAAGTCGTGGAAACAGCCTCTTGCAGAAGGCAGGGTAAGTCTGCGTATAATAGGCCCTTGTGATCCGGCCCTTCCCCGAACCCTGCGCATAGCGGGAGCCTAGTGCACCAGGCTGCCCTTTTATATTTAGTCCATTATCCATATTCAAATAGTAATAAGTTCAAATACCATACCCAATAGCTATTATCTCATATATTCAACATTAATTACTAAGTTACTGTCAGAATACTTTCTATTTGGACATGGTTTTACTATTGCTACTTCGTATCGGCCATATTAATATCTCTATTACATTTTCTTGATAATAATTTCATTACTTGAATTAATATCTCTATTACATTTTCTTGATAATAATTTCATTACTTGAATATATATTTGGATGATTGCACTGAGAATGAGGAACTTTACGGGTAATTTAACATGAGTACTTCATTTGAATATTTATTTTTGTAAAAAGAAGAAGCATCTCAACTTATAAGCTCAAAATCGAAAATTCAAAATATTCAAACAGATTAATCCGAAAACGAATTTGAAAAATTCGATCCAGTCCGAGCTTATTTGGATTGGATTTGAATCGTCATTTCTTCAATCCGAAAATTAAAAATCCAAATTGAAATTTTCATATCCAATTCGAACTGCCCGAACACCCACCCCTATCTATGAATAACTTTTAATTTTGTAGTTTGAAAATCGAATATATTTCTTTGAAATTAAAGACCTGCACACACGAAAAATTGCATAAATGTAGTCTTTCTAAATATTTTTTGGTTAAAATGATAATATTATCACTAGATATCGATTCAGAATTGTTCCTAAAAGTGGAGAGTGGAACCGAACTTGTTACAGAGAACTTAAGAGAATAATTAACTAATGTTCTTTAGCCTTAATTGAATAGAACTAATGGACAAAGACTCTTAATCCAATATCCATTCAACTGCTAATAATGGTGAGTGAAGTGAGCCGTGACCAATACTTCTCTAACTTTCACCTCTCAAAAATCATTCTCTAAGGGTATGAAAGGGATAAATTTGTAACGTAATTCACGCCAAAGACATATCAATCAATTAACAGAGATAAGGGACAATCCTTCCTTTTCTCGCAAAGAACAACAAGATAATGTACGCCTAAATGGCTAATCAACGAAGATTCCATGGCATTGTGAGAAAGCACGAAAATGACCAGAAATTTAGACCCACTGCCCATTTGCTTCCTATCAAATTAGTTAGTGTTTATTTTAAGGAATCACCTAGTTAGAGTCGTGGATTAGATAGATGGTTTATTTTACTGATATAAAAATAAAAATTACAAGATTGAAGCTGACATGGATTCATACCTTCAAATGCTATATTGGAATTGGAAGACCCCCAACCCTCACCTTTTTTCACAAGGGAATGCAAATTGAATATCTGCTCTGAAACAAAAATCTAAATGGTGATGGGCAATATCTAATAGCCATGATTAATCTAGTAGGACTGAACATTTTCCCCAAGGATCAATAGGCTCATCAACGTACAACATGCACACATAGAAGCCAAACCATGACCTTTGCATATATGTACGGGATGTCATCTATTAGTAGCTTCAAATGTAACACCCTCCGGCAGTCATATCAGAACAGAATAAAATAAAATAAAATAAAATAAAATAAAGGAATTTAATTGATTATGTGTTGCGGTCAAACACAAAAGCAAATATACACGGTCGTCAAGTAATAAAATGACTAAACATCGGATGTCGAACCCACAAGGTTTGAGATTAGTTGTTAATTAAATTAGACTATCCGAACTATCTAAACAAGAAATAAAGCTAGAAGTATTTGATTCTATATTAATTAAAATAAATAAAAATAAATACTGAGCTCTTTCAACAAGTATAGCAGATTTTTGTGTTATCAATGCAATGAAAACGATCTAGGGTTATGGGCTATCTAACATTCCTATTGTATTCTTCAATTGAATTGATAACTAATTTATCTAGTTTATTGGTTGACAGGGTTAATATTGTTAGTAAGGATCTGTCGAGTACTTACTCGCCTATTAAAGCTAACCTAATGCCTATATGTCTATAGAATTAGAACTAACAAGAACACATTCATAATTCCTGTATATCAACCAAGCAAGACAATTAGGTATACGTCTATCCTAACCACGAATCCGTTCCCCGATGCCCAGGTTCAAGAACTTACTCTACTCAATCCTATATGAAATCTAGAATTCTCACTTTCGAGTTTAATTCTAGATTCGTAGATAGTATTCAATTGGTGATCAAGCAATCAAATAATTAAGTGCAGGATTGAACAAATAAACTAATATGACAAATCAAGAAATCAGAATCAATATTCGAATAACAATATTCATGAAAGAACCACAATCCTAGAACGTGAAGTTTAGCTCTACATAGACATGGTAGTCCACAATCCTAGAACGTGAAGTTTAGCTCTACATAGATATGATAGTCAAACAATAAATCATACACAGAAACATAAAAATGACAAAGTTTTGGCGGAAGAAAGATGGAATTTGATGAATTCCGGCCTCCACGGTGGCTCTGTGCTTATGTTTTCCTCTAAAAAGCGTTCTCCCTTCGCCAAAAGCTTGTCAAAAGTCTCCCAGAATAACATTTTTACATGTATTTATACCAAGTAGGGTCGAGCCCAAACGAAACCATCTTCTTCTGCGCGAAATAAGAAAAATACTCTGTAAAAAATACACAAGCGCGCCGCATGGGGTGACGCGCCATGCGCTGTGGTAGTGGGGTTTATCAGGGAGCTCAACAATTCAAAAGGCAGGCAAAATTTACACAAGCACGCCGCACTGAGCGACACGCTGCAAGCCGCGTTAGTAGACGAATTCAAGTACTTTCAATTTAAACAAAACTGGCCAACATCCTTTATCCCCCACACAGGCAGACATGCCAATTAATTGTGAAATCTCTTCTGCCAAACATTTGCATTCCAAATTATCATGTGGCGTTCTTATTTTATTCCCTTGATAATTTCTTTTTCATTTTTTCTATGTATACTCGGTCCTCGACCCCCGAACGTGATCCCGCCTCAATCCTTTGAGCTTTTACTCAGACTTCAAAGCTCCAAATGCTCGAATTAGCTACATAACATCTACATCACTCGGAATCACTCCCATTCTTGTAGTGTATAAAATACACATAAAATCTCTAGTTTGCTCCCAATTTCATCTCCAAAGTACCTACACATAAAATAAACTCAATTAAGCACAAATATCGTACAATTTAGCATTAAAGCATCTAAATGTAAGATAATTAATGCACTAAAAATATATAATTATAGCCAAACATCACTACCCCACACTTAAACTTTGCTCGTCCTCGAGTCAACCAACAATTCACACTATCCTTGAGCACTTTATTTTTACACAAATCGAGGCACACTACACCAATGACGATGGTTGATAGCAACAATTAAGCTAGAGCATATAAAATCACATACATACTTCCCATAACTCATGCCATTCTTCAAAAGAAATATTCACAACGAAGACAACATGCTCGTAACAATCCTAACCCTTGAACACCCAATATCCTAGAAAAATCTAATAACATTACCTATCACTCATAAAATCATGTGCCCTTACAACAAGAACAAAAGAGTAAGTTGAATCCACACACTTAAATCAAATGCTCAAATATATTTTAAGGATTCATACATATCGAAGAATATCACTCACTCTCACAAAAGAAGTCACAAGTATGCAATTGGTACCATATGCTTGCCCATAATGTAAATCTCTACTAATGTAGGCTCGCTCGGTGTAAAATCAATTAGGACTTTTTTATGGTTGTAACGTGGGCTAAGGGACGGGAAGGATATATTTAGGAATAGTGACTAACCCTCCTAAGCACTTTAACACGTCACATAATCAAATGTAAGCGCAAATTCACCCCCAACAATGTTTTCTCTTTCTTTATGCACTACTTTAATTTATACCCCCGGGCAAGAACAAGACAATAATTTATTCACCTATATTTTTCTTCCTCTTTTTTTTTTTCAGATTTTTTTTGCAAGTGGTGTATTCTTATACAAAACAAGTGCACATTTCTTCCTTTCATTGGTTCCACTCAAAAGACACCCAATTCCCTCCTTACTTCTTTTAGCGCTCATTTCACAATTAAAGTGCTTCAAGAGGTAAAAGGATCAAAACAACATCAATTAAGAATAAAAAGGGTATATGCTTGTAATTTGGGTGCCAACTAAAAGTCTATAGGCTCAAAATAGTTAACTAAGGATAGATTTTACTTGTGATAAGCATTAAGCTCAACAAGAAAAAAGAAAGCCTAAAATTATTTTTCAAACTGAGTCTCACCTAAAATTTCGCTTCAACTCATATACTGGGCAAGTTCTAAACACAAGTACAATGACATGGACTACACAAAAATCTCACTTCACACATGTCACGTGACTCAATAAGGACGATCTCATTCCGACTCTCAACAAATGCAAGTATTCACGGAGCCACGAGATATTAATCATTAAGCACAAGGTGAACATAAGTCAAGTAAATGTTACATAGGCGTCACAAGACATGCTATCCAATTTAACAAGGCATCATGGACAATTTCACGACATAGAAAAGATACTACACATGCCAAAGCCCAAATATGCTACAATCAAACAAGCCAAGGGCGCCTAGGAATCTCATCTTTCTTCCATTTATTCCCTAAAGTCTAACCTACTCTAAAAATAAGACAACAATTTATTCACCTATATTTTTCTTTCTCTTTTTTTTCATATTTTTTTTTTCCGCTAGTGGTGTATTCTTTTACAAAACAAGTGCACCTTTCTTCCTTTCATTGGTTCCACTCAAAAGCTACCCAAATTCCCTCCTTACTTCTTTTAGCGCTCATTTCACAATTAAAGTGCTTTAAGAGGTAAAAGGCAACGTAAAAAGAGTATATGCTTGTAATGTGGGTGCCAATTAAAAGTCTATAGGCTCAAAATAGTTAACTTAGGATATATTTTATTTGTGATAAGCATTAAGCTCAACAAGAATAAAGAAAGCCTAAAATCATTTTTCAAATCGAGCTGTCACCTATAATTTCGCTTCAACTCACATACCGGGCAAGTTCTAGACACAAGTACAATGACATGGACTACACAAAAGTCTCACTTCACACATGGCACGTGACTAAGTAAGGACGATTCCATTCCGACTTTCAACAAATGCAAGTATTCACGGAGCCACTAGATATTAATCATTAAGCACAAAGTAAACATAAGTCAAGTAAATGAGACATAGGTGTCACAAGACATGCTATCCAATTTAACAAGGCATCATAGACAATTTCACGACATAGGGAAGGTACTACACATGCCAAAGCCAAAATATGCTACTATCAAACAAGTCAAGCGCGCCTAGGAATCTCATCTTTCTTCCATTAATTCCCTAAAATCTAACCTATTCTAAAAATAAAAAAAATTTCTACTCGGTTCAAACTACATCACATAGAAAAGAATCGTGGCACAAAAAAAATCACGGGGGATTATTACTACCTAAAGGAAACTAAAAGACATTTATATTTTTCTATTTTGCAATTTTTTTGTTTACTGTCTGGAAGATCCATCGTCGGGAAAAGTCTAATTTTTTCCAAAAACATCAATTTTTTCATATTTTCCACATTAAAAAAATTAAGCTACTAAAACTACTACTATAATATTACACAACTACAAAAATAAAAATAAAAAGCTAAAACCAAAATAAGAAGTTAATATTTTTACTAACATACAACTATCAATTATCTGAAGGAATTCTCCCACCCAACACTTAAAAGAGTGCAGTGTTCCCAATGCACAAATAAAGAAAAAAATAACAAGGATGGACAAGAAACTCCTTGAAAGGCTAAAGGCCGAAGTAATAGCAGCTCACGGAATACTCAGACTTCTCCCACGGATGGTCCTTTGTGCGGGTACCTCACACTAGTTCCAATCATCTGGCTTGCTTTTGCACACTTCCAATGGCTTTCTTCCTATGCTCATAATCTTACAAAATAAAACAACACTATAAAAATAATAAAAAATTAAAATAAACCAATAACAAACAAAAATAAAAGAAAGCAGTAAAGTTGGGTTGCCTCTCAACAAGGGCCTAATTTAACATCGCGGCTAACCAATTTTTGCCTCCACCTTGAACTTATGAATTGTACCTCTAACAGGGCATCTAGTCTGCGGCTATGCTCCTTTGGTGGGGCTATAAAGATAACCAAGCCAAGTAATAAAGTTTTGACTCTGCACTTTTCGGCCTTTAGATGAGGAATGTATTTTTTTCTCTCTGGCATGACAAATCCAAGAATGTAAGCACCTTGTTCCTCTTCCGTTGACTCCTCCAAAGGCTCAGATGACTCAATTTGCATGTCATCATCCAAACACAGTGTCGAAAAATATTTAGAATGAGGACCGTCAAGCCCCAACTCTGGAATTGTATTACTATTTACATACTCATATTTACACGCACTAGAGTTTTCAAATATAACATTATCTACTCCCTCATATGACTCTAAAACACTCTTCTCAACATTGGCATCCTCAAGAAAAATATGGTCTAATGCTTGGTATTCTCGTTTTAGCTCCTCAATTTGGTCTAGAAGATTTTTTTTAGCTTCACACAACTCATCATTAAATTGTTGGGCGTTTAACGCATCAACCTTTACACTCAAATTTACATCCAAGTAGTGCAAAGCCAAGCCAAACTTGTCAATTTCTTGTGCAAGATCAACTCTCTCCTTCAACCAATTATTAACCAATGTTTTTAGAATATATCGTCGTTCCGCATATTCCCGTAATCGTAAATATCCGTCCCAATGCTAACCCTTACTCCCAATTCAAATTCAGACCTCCTAGAGTTCAGATTATGAAAAGCCCAAAAAGATGTGCTATAAAAGTCTTCCGTCAACCAAACATCTTCATCAATAACCTTACCTCCGGATATTTCATCCCCAGATATCATGTTGAAAGAACTAGAAACACACTAAGATAAAGATCAAACTGTTATAAAAATAAAATATTTACTAAAAGAAAAAAAAAATAAAACCTGTAAAGATAAAAGTAAAAGTCTAATCTAGAAAAATAGCTAATTCTAAGTCCCCGGCAACGACGCCAAAAACTGCTAACTAAAGTGACTAAAAGACGGATGTCGAACCGAAGAGGACTTGAGATTAACTGTTAACTAAATTAGACTATCCTAATTATCTAAACAAGAATTAAAACTAGAAAAATTTGATTCTAAACTAATTAAAATAAATAAAAACAAATAGTGAGATCTAAACAAAAGGATAGCAGATCTTTATGTTATCAATGCGATGAAAACGATCTAGGGCTATCTAACATTCCTATTGTATTATTCAATTGAATTGACTAACTAATTTATCTAGTTTATTAGTTGAGAGGGTTTATATTGCTCGTAAGAATCTGTCGAGTTCTTACTCGCCTATTTAAGCTAACTTAATGCCTATATGTCTATGGAATTAGAACTAACAAGAACGCATTCATAATTCCTGTACATCAACCAAGTAAGGCAATTAGGTATACGTCTATCCTTACCAAGAGTCCGTTCCTCGATGCCCAGGTTCACGAACTTACTCTACTCAATCCTATATGCAATCTAGAATTCTCAATTTCGAGTTCAATTCTAGAATCGTGGATAGTATTCAATTGGTGACAATTGAATAAGAGAAGAAAGCTCAAGATTCACTGTTTTTGAGCTCCCCCCTTTTTCCTCAATTCGTAGATAGAGAATCGGATTCTTATCCATGGCAAGTGGCATCGTATAATAATATAACGGCTGCTTTGAGGAGCTTTCTATCTAACCTCTTTCATGAAATTACATGTCCCGAAGTTGACTGTCGAAATCCATTGTGACTTTGGAGGTGATAAGGGGAGCTACGCTTTGTCATTTCCGGTATGTTAAGTCTACTAGCTTGCTGATAGGCGTCAGCGGTAGGTAGCTTTCTGTATGTGTTCCAGAGCATCATAGGCTTTCAAAAAAAATCTTGTGGAATCCGTGAAACTTAAGTATGGAGTTGGGAATTGTTCCGCTCGCACGTGCGGCTGCAAAGATCCGATCCTCGCTGGAACTCGACCAATCGCAATAGCTGTTGTGACAAAACAACATTGCAATCAAATAATTAAGTGCAGGATTAAATAAATAAACTAATACAACAAATCAAAAAATTAAAATCAATATTCGAATAACAATATTCATGAAAGAACCACAACCCTAGAACGTGAAGTTTAGCTCCACATAGACATGGTAGTCAAACAACAAATCATACAAAGAAACATATAAATGATAAAGTTTGGCGGAAGAAAGATGGAATTTGATAAATTCTGGCGTCCAGGCTGGCTTTGTGCTTATGTTTTCTTCTCAAAAAACGTTCTCCCTTCGCCAAAAATTTGTCAAAAGTCCCCTAAAATAATGTTTCTACATGTATTTATAATAAGTAGGGTCGGGCCCAGACAAAACTACCTTCTCCTGTACGAAACAGGAAAAATATTTTGTAAAAAATACATAGGCGTGCTGCTCACGCGGTGTGGTAGTGGGGTTTATCAGGGAGCTCAATAATTCAAAAGGCAGGCAAAATTTACTTAAGCACGACGCACTGAGCGACGCGCTGCACGCCGCGTTAGTGGACGAATTCAAGGACTTTCAATTTGAACAAAACTGGCCAACATCCTTTGTCCCCCCACATAGGCTTACATGCCAATTAATTGTGAAATCTCTTCTTCCAAACAATTGCATTCCAAATTATTACGTGGCATTCTTATTTTATTCCCTTGATAATTTTTTTTTAAATTTTTTTATGTATACTCAGTCTTTGATCCCCGAACGTGATCTCCCCTCAATCCTTTGAGCTTTTACTCAGACTTCAAAGCTCCAAATAACTCGAATTAGTTACATAATATCTACATCACTCGGAATCACATTAGCTTCTAATTTTAATTTATCTCCGAAGTACTTATACATAAATAAACTCAATTAAATACAAATATAATATAATTTAGTATTAAAGCATCTAAATATAAGATAAGTAATATATTAAAAATATATAATTATAGCCAAATATTAGCGCAAAACATAGTTAGTTGACCAAGTCATATAAAGCCGCTCTATTCCTTAGCCTTTCCCAAGATGTAGAAGTTGAAGAACATACATTCAGTAGTTTCACTTCCCACATTTCTCTTCATCACATAAATGGATACTGTATTTCATTGAATTAAAAGCCAAAAAATGAAAACTTACCTCCAGCCAGTATTTTCCTTTCTAGATGGAATATTGGCTTGTTAGTGGTTAGGTCATGTGCCTCTGAGTAGTTGACCAAAAAGAAGGGAGGTGCAATTGACTGTTTGTGACTATGAGCAACTTAATTGATGAGATTTTCTCCATCCATTTTTTCTTTTTCATTTTACTCTTTGAATTTATCATTGACTTTGAAGGTCTCCATTAAGAAGCTTCCCCTATTAGTTTATTTGAAAGCATACAACCATACCTTCATGAATTTATGCACTTTTTCTGGTCCCACTAACCTAAAGATGCTGCCTTGTTTTTTTTTTGTTTTTCATTCGGTGTTCGGTATTTGTATTGAAATCTGATTATATTTAAATTTGTGCTGTGTAGGGCCTCATTCGAGGGAAAGCGCTTCCTACCAAGGATTTTTTTCATACCCAAAGCTCGAACTCGAAACCTGTGATTAAGAAAAAAAATAGCCCCATCCTCTCCACCACATTCGATGCTGCCTTTGGTTGTGGCTGTTGCAGCTTTCAGATTTCTTTCTCTCCCTAATTTTTCTGTATCCTGACCGTTACACTCGGTTGAATCGGTCAACTAGCCTCATAGACAAACAATATATAGAGGAAATGGTACGATGTTATAACATGTTGCAATTTAAAATAAAAATATGATATTACAAAGGTTCCTGGTATTTTAAGTACTACCATTATATTACTGATCTCACCCGTCCAAACATAAAGATTTCGTATGAAATAAGCCATTAAAAAAAATGACTTTACAAAGATTTTTCATATTTTAACATAAAAATATATATGTGACAGGCAACGCATGTAACTTAAGCTAGAATATTTAGCCAACTTAAATAATAGAGACGAAATTCATGGCCTAATCAAGCTTCAGCAAACAGTAGTGCTGCAGCAACATTTTTCTCCAATGGATTCAATTTCATGTGTAATGGGTAAAACGAGGGGTAATCTATACGGGTCAAAAGAAGTAAAAGCACGATTATACAAAGGGGGAACGCCTCGTACTAAAGTGCGAACGAAATGGTTACCGCCGGGCTTGATAAGACATTATTTCTCCGATTCCGAAACGAGTTCCGAAACCTCGAAAGACACGATAACGATTACCTACGACCAGCAGAGGGCCGCGATATCCGCATCCCATCGGATATCACGGCACAGATCTTGGCCCGTATCAATAGCGGATCGGTGATTAACGAAAAAGAAGATTTATACCTTTTCTTAGAATTGTACTAGGGGTGAAATTCTCCTACTATATAAAGAGGTAGTTTTTATTGAATGAACACGGTAGCATGCATATCAAAGCAATACAATTTCATTTTTATTTCTCTCTAGCTATAGCAAAATTGTTACATTACTGTTCATTGTTTATTCTATTGGCTCCGAACCGAGGGCCCGATTGAGGGCAAAATATTGTCCAACCCAAGTTCCAGTTGAGCTATAGCATTACAACTGGTTTGATTATTCGTTTTATCTTTTATTCATTCATCTAACATCCTCAATTTTTTGTATTGAATCAATTCATATATCCTTAAAACCACGTATAAACATCATGTAATTTGAAATTTTTGAACCAAGCAAATTAAACTCAAATCAGTTGGAAATGAAGACACTTTGTTTAGGTCAAAACCAATAAATTGTCACTTTTGACAAATTAAAAATTAGTCCAATAGGCGCATGATAAGATTAATGATGGATTTAGAGAAAGTTCATTCAATTTCTTCCATTATACTACCTAAGATGATCAGCGAATAAGACAAATAGCTAATGCACAATTAGTTCAAACAAGTTGGCAACAAATAACTTTATCACTACACAGCTTCCAAACTAGGCCAGCGCGTGTATTTAGAATTAATTAGGATAAACTGTATATATTATTAAGTAGGACCTATAGTGTCATTTTCGCCCCAAAAAAAAAAAAATTGTTTCGGAAAAGGAAAAATAAAAAGGAAAAGAGCCAATAATCCAGTTTCGGTTTAGACAAAGTTTTATTGATTTTTTTCTCCTCCACTGAACGAACAATTATAGTGTCCTGTTATATAATTTGTGTTCGGAACATAAGAACAAAAATCATTTTCATATTAAAATAGTTTGTTTCTCAGTTGCAAGTTGACAGGTTTTATTAGTTCACGTATTGGCCCTACTAAACCAACGCGTGAATATTTTACTTTCACAATGATATAGAGCCCGGTTAGATCGGTTTATTTGAATTGTTTTTAAGCCAAAATAGTTTTTGAATCATTTTGTAGTGTTTGAATAAATAAAAAAAATTCTTTTGATCACTTAATTTTTAAGCTAAAATTCCAAAAACAAGTCAAAAGTCAAAAATTAGAATTCCTAACTTATGGCTTAAAAGCTATTTTGGCTTAAGCTCATAGTTTAAATTTTTCTCAATTCTATTTTTCTTTTCTTATGAAATTATTTTGCTGAGACCATTTATTTTACACAGTTAGTTTACTTTTAAGCAAGTTGAGACATGCAGTTTCTGCACAATCTAAAACACAATCTAAGGTGATAGAAAAAAACTGTTACTGTTATGTAGAATACGTACAGAAGTAATGTAAGACTCATTAATTTTTCTGAAAGAAGAAGATTAAAAACAAAGCAAAATAAGACTGAACGAACTGCATTTAGACAATGAATTTATGACTTGAGTCTTGACGTCAAGAGTAAGCGTCATCGGTATGATTTATTTGCAAACTTCAGTACGAGGAGTGCGGATGAACAAGCTTTTATATGAGTATATTGCAACGACCTCAACCTCTTCTTAATTTTTATTTTTTATATTTCTTTCTTTACGTACTAGAGAGTTATAAAGATGAAATACAGCACCGCGCAACGACTTCAAGTCTTTGTTATTTGAATTAAGATTGAAAGCATAAAAGATATAGGTAAATAATTTCGAATAAATTGATTCAGAAGTTTTTGAGCCAAAAAGAAAAGATTTAAACAAGAAGTTAGGAAAAAAAAATTGGCGACTCGAAACAAGAAATTTGGTACTATGAGTATTCATTAAGAGATGAAAAATAGATAAGGAATAGTAAAACTAAAATTTGAATTAAATTTTGCATATAGTTTCTGATAAATTATATATTATATATTATTAATATTATTATTATTATTATATTATTCAGAAATAAAAATTCTCAGTAACTCTTTAATTTGGGATAATTTCAAAAATCGCTCCTAAAGTTACCTTTGTAATATTTGTTATTAAACTGTAATACTATAATAAATTAGGAAACAGTAAATTTCTGTAACATAAAATAGAAACAAAAAAAACATTAGTAAGATAGAAACTGAAATAATTATAAACCAGAATCTGAAAAATAATTCTCGGAATGAAATCGAGCCCGCTGAATGCACAGTGTATCCTTAAGAAAATTATTCCCTCAAGTACTCGAGGTGTTGGAAAATTATCCTTCCAGGATAGAACGATTTAACTCCCCAGTGTATCGATACCTAAAACTCTGATGAACTGCAAACCACTTAATGACTGTAAATCACAAAAGAATTTATTTGTGAAGAAGAAGAAGAAGATCAGAAAATTTCGTAAGAAAAAATTCTGGGATCAAGACATACTTTTAGCCATTTTCTTGCACTGATTCTGAAAAGTCTGTTGGAACAGGTGGGAACGTTCAAAACTCCGGGAAAAGAATCTAATAATCCGGGAAAGAAATGGACTGGGTCGCGTCGCGCTAAACAGATCGGGTCGTGGTCGCATGCGGGTCCTGGGTTATTCCGAGTGACTTTTTGATAATTAATTAAATAATTGAAAAAAATTTTGTCCAAAAAGATTAATCAATCAATCGATCTTTGACTGAATCCGATGCCGATCCAAGCGAGCGACGGTGACGACGGCGCGAGGCTTACTTTCTTTCCAACTCATTTAACACCAAAGGAAGTGCTTTCTCAATATAAGCACATTCCTTTTTTTTTTCCACCACCTATGAGGGACAATTGCTCTTTTCAAAGCATAAGGGAGCTCACTTTCTCTTCACACTTCTTCCCTCCATTTCTCATTCACCAACCTTTAATCCCAACAATCCCCCACATGAATGGGGAATGGCTATAAGCAAAGGAATACACGAACAAGTGTGTGATTTACATGTAAGGATTAATTGTATCTGGATAAGTAGGTTTTCCTTTGAACTTTTCGTAGCGAACTTATATCGGATATACTCGGTCAATCAGTAGATTTGATATTTTTGAACAGTCGAGCTTTGTTGTATACCTAGACAACATAAGTCACACAATCAATCATTAACCATCTATAGTCCTCGCGGTTGTGTTCATTTCAGTCATGAACACACCTGATTTTATGAGTGCTTAGGGAATGGGCATTTACTTTCATTCCCCTTGAAGCGGCTTACACTTCACACCGACATAGGTGATTTTCTAAACATGTAGTCTTATAGATACAATATCTGGTCATTTCCTGCCAGACTTAGCAAATCAGTAAAAAGCTTTAAGTTTTATTGACTCATCAAAAAACCTTAATGCTTTACCCTAAGTCCCGAACATTGTCTCCATCATGAGAATAAGTTGAGTTACTAGACAATGTTGAACCGTCATTCATAACTTTATTTGATCTCTTTGAACCTAGCTCTTGGGATCTCCAGTCTACTAGGTAGAGTTACCGCCATGATGACTTGTCCTAGGCCTTAACCCCATTCCCTTCGATGATCTTTCAACTGCCTCTCTAGATAGGGCCTTTGTAAGTGGATCCCATACGTTATCTCTTGACTTCACGTAGTCAATCATGACAACACCACTAGAGAATAGTTATCTAATGGTATTATGTCTCTATCATATGTGACGAGATTCCCGTTATACATAACATTCCCTGCCCTACCTATTGCTGCTTGACTATCACAATGTATACATATAGGTGGCAAAGGTTTGGGCCAAAATGGAATATCTTCGAAGAAATTCCGGAGCCATTCAACTTCTTCACCGGCCTTGTCTAAAGCTATGAATTCAGATTCCATTATAGAATGAGTAATGCACGTTTGTTTGGATGATTTCCAAGACATTGCTCTGTCCCCAATTGTGAACACATATCCACTCGTGGATTTAACTTCAGATGATCCGGTGATCCAATTTGCATCACTATATCCCTCAATCACGGAGGGATATTTGTTATAATGCAGAGCATAGTCTTGAGTATGTTTAGATACCCAAAAACTCGTTTCATTGACATCTAATATATTTGATTGGGATTACTTGTAAAATAACTCAGTTTCCTAATAGCACATGCTACATCTGGTCGCGTACAATTTATGATATACATCAAACTTTCTAATACTCTTGCATAGTTCAGTTGTGAGTCACTTTCACCTTCATTCTTTTGAAGTGCATAACTCGCGTCAATTGGAGTCTTGGTAATCTTGAAATCCAAATACTTGAACTTATCAAGTACTTTTTCAATGTAATGAGACTGTAATAATGCTAGACCTTGTGGATTCTTGTGAATTCAGATTCCTAATATCACATCAGCAACTCCTAAGTCTTTCATGTCGAATTTGCTAGCAGCATGTGCTTAGTAGCATTTATATCTGTCATATATTTGCTCATTATCAACATGTCATCAACAAATAAACAAACAATGACTTCATGACCTGGAGTGTTTTTAATGTAAACACATATTGTTTGGTCAAATTTAGCATGCCATTATTTGGGTGCTTGTTTAAGTCCATAAAATGACTTAACTAGTTTGCGCACTTTCTTTTATTTACTAGGAACCACAAAACCCTCAGGTTGTTCCATGTAAATTTCTTCCTTCTCCAACACTCCATTTAAGAAAGTTGTTTTAACATCCATTTGATGGATTTCAAGACCATACACGGTAGGGGTGCTTATCTGGCGGATCGGACGGATAATTACGCTTAACGGTTCGGATTATCGGTTATCAGATTATAAATGTAATAATCAGCTATCCGTCCAATAAGACAACGGGCGGATTTGTATCAGATTAATGATTATCGGGTAGTTATCGGACGGTTTGTCGGTTAACCAAGTAAAAAATTTTTGGTATAATATTGAAATGGATTCTTTTTTATGGGTGATTTTGTTGACTGACTTCCTCTACGCAGCCTAACAGACTTGATGAGCGAGATAGAATTGAAAATTCGGGTGGGAAAGTTATAAATTCAAATGGACATTGAGTCTTAGGAGTTCTTGCTACTTGAAGATCCATAGGTACGTGGAATGCTCAGCTTACTGCCATATCAGCTTATTAATAATTTTATAGCATATTCAAGTTGCTCAAATGACGAGCGC
>MCJB01052177.1:0-10724 GCA_002018475.1 Nicotiana obtusifolia | reverse complement strand
ACACCACTAGAGAATAGTTATCTAATGGTATTATGTCTCTATCATATGTGACGAGATTCCCGTTATACAAAAAAAATCAATCTATCTTTACTAGTCAAATGTCCGACTACTTATGCAGCAATGTAGTAACAAGTTGCTATCATTTTACTATGCTATAATATGAGCTAATTGTCTGTTCACTGACTTTTATCATTTCAACCCTCTGGCTGTAACAACACAAAAAGCTCAAACTGAAACAAGGATAAAACCAGTTGAACCAACACAAAAGCAGCCTGCGCCAGAGGACACCACCAAGCCAGTACCCAATGTTGCTCCTACGCAGCTGCAGAAATCTAGCACTGATTCCAAAACTAAAAATACTTTGCCAGAAATAACACCCTAGCGTATGGGCACAATAAAGACAAAGTTGATTGTGATACAAAGATGAAAGACCCAAACTTCTTATTACTTTTGCCATTTAGAGTTTCAATAGTACTTTACATAAAAGGGGTAAAAGTGTCAATATAAAAATTCTTAATGGATTAACGGTTCATCCGATAAGAAAATTGAGTAATCGGCCCCTAAACCGTTAATCCATTAATTATAAAATCTCAACTCATTCATCATTCATTACCCCGATAGTCCGATACTAATAAGCCAATAAGCCAATAAGCCATCGGTTTGGTTCGATTAATGATTTTGATTATGTTTTGAACATCCTTAATACACGGCCTCCAGTGCCACTAACACCCTAATATGAGACTATAAAAACTTAAGATATATTTGTCTCTAGAAAAGAAAAAAAAAACTCATTTTGATCAAGAAACGTAAAGAAGGGAGAAAAAAGAGAGCAATGTATTGTAACAATTATTCCTATACCAATTATATGTACATGCATTATGCATAATGTAGTTCTTGCTTTAATTATAAGAAAGACCCCCCTCAACCCAACCAAACAAAACCCCTTTTGTGGAAGCAAGAAAGTATCTTTAGTAAGGAACACAAGTAAGAATTGAAGCACAATCATCATATATACATCAAAAACTTTGAATGAGGTGATTGTCAAAACATAAGGAAAGTAAATATTACAAAGGTAGATCTTGAGAAAGGTTTCTATAATTATTCTTTTTAATATAGTTCCATTAAAAGAGAAACAAACAAAGGGTGCACCCTAACCTTCCACTTCCCCACAACAGAAAAGAAAAAAGAAAGAATGTAAAAAAGAGCAAACATGAAACAAAGACATTGAGTTGTCAGATATCTATTATTGGTTGGTGGATATGTGACTTGTTCATTCTTTAGAAAAGCTTTCACATTTGTCCAACATTCCAACTGTTATTTCATTTTCTAACAAGTAATTACGGTTAATGACATTCCCAAATTCCCATATCAATTAAAGGAGGAAGTTAATATTGGATGTTAAGCGTTAAGCTTTAATTTGGTTATGTCTATGTCATACTTTATACTATAAGTGTGACCAAGGGAGGTTTGAGTTATAAATAAGTTGTTTGGTTTTCATTAAGCGGCAGTAAAGTTTCTGTTTTGAATCGTGACAAAGAATTGTTAGAAAAATTCATTTTCTCTTCCTTGTAATTAGCTAAGATATTCATTTTAATTAATTTCGAACGGTACAACACGTTCAGAATAAGATTAAAGAGAAGCCCTTCCACATGGGTACAAAATTTTAAATTGATTGTACTTCGCAAGGAAACTTCATTACATAGTGTATTTTTCCCCTACTCTAAATAATTAGTTATGTAGTCTACACGCAAGTAAAATAGCTAACATAAATCCGTTTGAAAATATAACATGCATATAATTTTAATTAATCAACTTCATAATTATTTAAATTAGATAATTAAATATTTAATTTCATTTTCATCTCATTAAGATCCTTCGCGTCTTATTAGATGCAAAATTACCTAGATTTTCCACTTTCACATTCTAAACTGATTTCCTAATAAGAGAAATAACTCCATCCCCCGTGGCGGAACCACTTATAATTGACACCCCTTTTCTGAAAAATTATATTGTTTAGCTAGGTCTAACATATACTATATATTGACTCCTTATTTTATTCATGTAATTTATTTTTTTATATTTTAATACTCGTTAGTAATATTTTTAGTTCCGCCACTGTCCACCACCCCACCCTAGCATCACCTACCCACTCACCCTCCACCCCCTACACCCCATCCCAGAATATAGACAAAGAAAAAAGAGAGTTATCTAGGGAATGACGAGTAAGGTCCAAAATCTATATAATAACCATAGGATGAAAGGAGTTGTTGCCAAAACCAATTTATTTTTAGAGATGGAACATTCACTAATGTCCACTCGAAGTTACTTTTTGCTCTTCTCTTGTTCTGCTTTTCTTCTCATTTTGCTTTCATTCTCTGTGGAGAAAAGCCATGCTTTGGAAGCAAGAGAAACCATTGAATCCCATTTCCACACTCTCCAACTCTCCTCTCTGCTTCCTTCCTCTTCTTGCAACCCTGCAACCAAAGGTAATTAACTCTCCTTATCCTCATAATATTTACTACTAACTCGAATAGATAACATAATTCACGTACATAGACTTACTTTTTTTTTTGTGTGTGTGTGAATATAGTATGTTTGTCTATTTTTAATTTGTTCTACATTCATTTTAATTTTAAATCTTCATCCTTCATTTTTTTTTGGTGGGTGTGGTGGCCTGAGGTTGAATGAGTGGAGAAGGGGAGGGGATTATTTTGTATTATTTGTTCTATTTAACGTAACAGTTTTTTCTTTTTAGTCCAAAAATGACATCTTTTTACATTGAAAAGTACTTTACTGCAGACTTTTCATTTTATCTTTAACTAGTATTAGTATTCGCGCGATGTGCAGACACAAATATCAAATTATGATTTGCGTTATTTAGATTATATGTAATTTAACTTAAAATTTAAATCTGTCATTTAAATTTAATGCAAATATCAAATTATGATTTACTTTTATCCTCTTACTTAAAATTCTTTCATCATTTAAATATGTCATCAAATATTTTTGAGTATTATTTAATTATTTAATATACTTATCCTTAAATTACTTCAAAGTACAAATATTCTCACACTCCCTTTATTTTCCTCTTTATATATTTTTACCCCTATTATTGAAAATTTAATTTGTTTTTTATATTAGTATTTTACCAGTAATCAAAATATGTAATATGACATTTTATTGTAAGTCATAACTTTGAATTAGTCTAAAATATTGAATACATAAGTTTCTTTTATTAGCAAATTTTAAATCTATTATATTTTCTTATAATTAGTTTATATCATGTTGCAATTAAAATTTCTTTCTCTTTTAGTTTCAAGTATAACTTTTATTTTCGTTACTAAATTATCTACATGAGACATTTATTTTGTATTCTTAATATTTTAATTTGTTATCCTATTATTATTTTTCTTTATCTAGTAAAACATTAATTTTGCAGTCCTATTCATAGTTTGAGCGTTTTTACCATAATGTTAATCTAATCTCAAGTTCAAATCATCTTTCCCTTCTATTTATAATTTTAAATGTTTTTAAATTTTTATTTATTGCTATTACATTACCTAATATATAGTATTTCATGTTTTCATGAGGGCCTTCATTATATTTTATTCTATTATTCTCAACAATATTTTTTAAATATATAAATTTTTTATTTTATAAAGAAAAACAAAAATTATTAAAAAACGAAAGAAATTTTAAATTGGCAGTTTTTTATTTTTTTATTTTAGTTTTTTATTTTAAAATAATTTTAAGGCTCCAACTTGAAACCAGTGCTTTAAAAGACGTTTTCGAGGCGAGGAGCACCAGAAATGCCCCGAGGCGATGGCGTGGGGTGAAAGTCTCAAGAGGCACACGCCCGGGCGTTCGAGGCGCGTTTTTTTAGTGAGGCATAAGCCCCTGAGACTTTTTCAAATTAAAATAATTTTTTTTGAATAAGTCCTTCATATAATACCTAAATTCTCAAAAGTCAGCTTGCAAATTACTCAAAAGTTTTAAAAAGGAACTGAAATTTATTAAATTTAAAAGTTAAGACCTTTTTATTGATTGAAACTCTAATTCATGGTCTTTCCCAATTCTTTATCTTATCTACTAGTCTGCTAATATCTCCCCAAATCAACAAATATTTAATTTTTTTTACAAATGCAAAGAGAACTACATTCTCCTTCATAGCAACAAGTTCAAAGTTCAAATTGCAGATTAGTCATCCTTTTTGTTCCTCCATGTAGAAAACTTTATTCTTGTAAGTAGCGTATAATAGATTATTTTGACTAGTTTTTTGTGGGGATGGAGCGCGCGTGCACACACACACACACTTATACTTATAGTTTTCTTCAATTTTTGTGCAATTTTACATGTTTATAAATATTTACTGTAATTATATTATTTTATAAAATATTAAAAATTAAATACCTATGGGGCTTATGTCCCATGCCTCGGGCTTACGCCTCGCTGAGGTATATGTAAAATGCCTCGCCTTACGCCCACGCTTTTTAAAACACTGCTTGGAACTACTCTCCAATTTGAATGGATAGTTTGTTTTCTTTATCAGTAAAACTTTAATTTTGCAGTCCTATCCATAGTTTGAGCGTTTTTACCATAATTTTAATCTAATATGAAGTTCAAATAATCTTTCCCTTCTATTTATAATTTTAAATATTTTTAGATTTTTAATTATTATTATTATATTACCTAATATATAGTATTTCATATTTTCATGTGCCTTCATTATATTTTATATTTTATTCTGTTATTCTCAAAAATATTTTCTGAAAAAATAAGCTTTTTATTTAAAAAAAAAGAAAAATTATTAAAAAACAAAGAAATTTAAAATTGGCAGTTTTTTTTTTTAAATTTAGCTTTTTATTTTAAAATAATTTAAAAACTTCAATTTGAAACTACTCTCTAATTTGAATGGACAGTTTATTTTTTTAGTTTTGGTTTTTATTATAAAATATTTTATTTTATTATCTTATGGATATTTTAATTAAAATGTAATAAACAGTAATTAATTATTAATTAAATAATTAATTGTTAGCTACTTATGCCCATGTGGATTTTTTTAAATTGGTAGTTTTTAATTTTTTTTAATTTTAGTTTTTAATTTTTTTAATTTTAGTTTTTTATTTTAAAATAATTTAAACTCCAACTTGAAACTTCTCTCCAATTTGAATGAACAGTTTTTTTAATTTTTGTTTTTTATTATAAAATATTTTATTTTATTATTTTATAGATATTTAAATTAAAAAATAATAATCAATAACTAATTATTAACGAAATAACTAATTATTAACTATTTATGCCATGCGCTTTTTTTAGGCTTCCCCTTGACTTAAGGAGAGAATTTTTTCCTCGCCTTTTAATAATATATAGATTAGACGCTCTTATATTACAACATGTTTAAAACTACAAGTTTAAATAATACTTTAGGTACATATTCAAAGTTTTTCTTTAATTTTAGTGATGAATTACATTTTACAGAAATTATTTTTTTTCTTTTTCGTTTTGCTTGTTTGTTACTTGGTTGTGAGATTGGGGTTGGGGTTGTGGTGAGAAAAAGCAGGTCAACGAATTATTTGATATTTGCTTTTCGAAAAGTTGTAAGGTGAAAGTAACGCAATAATCCACATGATTGAACATAGGGTTTTCACTGGTTTCTTTTTGTTTTCACTATATAGAAGAACTTTAACAACAAACAAGAAAAAAAAAAATTAACCATCAGCATATATTATATGGTTCGAATTAAAATTACTTTTACCCTAAGATATTGCATTTTATATGAGGGGGACCAAAGTTTTGCCAGTATAGATTTTTAATGGAGCGAATATGTGTGAATTTTCTAACAAATTCACGATAGTATCCGAAAAAAGTTCAAACTGATTGATAAGTTTTAAATAAAAATCCTACTGATGTAATAGCGCTTTAAAAGGATCTTGCTTTCATCAGCACTAAACTTTGTACCTGCATTTCACGTTAGTTTGCAATTATTGATGCTTTCATCTTCACTACTAGTATTTTATTTCATTTCTTTTCTCACTTTCATACCCATTTCTTGCTCCAGCCTGTCATGCAAGTTTCTGGAAAATTAATAATAAAATTGAATATCTTGGCAAACAAAGTAGAAAAGAGGAAGAAATTAGAATAGAGTACTATAACTCATTAATAGTGAAGATTAAAATAAAAGAAGAAGAACACAATTTGGTGAAGATTTCTCCAAGCTACATCCTAACAACCAGTCAAAATGCAATCAATATTTTTATGTGCAATTAGTCAAAGTTACCACGGCTTTCTTACACTTGTTAAAAATATTTTAAATTACTAAGTATTGTAACTTATAATACTTTTTTTATTTAGTTTTCAAATATTAATTAAGTAATTTGATTTTAGTACTCTGAATTCCGGCATATGAAATAAATAGGAGTGTGAGCAAGGTGCGCTAATATATTTTCGTTAATTTTCTCATTCGATGGCGAATACATATACTATATGTCAATTTATTCAAAAAACTTGATAAGTGGATTGATCTTCATAAATGCTTAACAGATTTCCCACTGATTATACCATATTCCAGTCAACTAAGTGCCTTTTCAAACCATAAAGGTTAGGCATAGGAATTAGGAAGAGAACGAGTAGAAATTTCTTTACCCGAACTATATTGATGTGAAAGTGTGAAAATAAGGACTTACTTCCTTACCAAATTAACAGATTTCCTGGATACTGATAGTGTAATGAATTTTTTATATTACTGATATTTAACTTTTGATACTTATCATCTATTAAAGCTTACAAATTGATTCTATTTAAAAGAATTACCTGTAATTACTTTCTAAGTAATATAATTATATGAATATTTTAAACTCTGGGTACATAGAACTTAAAGAGTTACTCTATAAATCAAAGCAATGCTATGTAAAAAAAGCTACCTACAATTATCTTTTTCCCTTAGATTATTTGGATGGTAAGAAAAATTGGAAAAAGCGCTTTGTTTGTGTAAGAAAATGAATACATTAAGCAGAGAAAATAATCTTCTTTCAAGATTTTGCATAATACTGCAAAGTAAGAGAAAGAAAATTTCATTTACTATTATATGCGCTTCATATCATATCTATTAATCTCTCCACCATAAACACAAAGCATTAATATTTTGGCTTATAGTTCTCAAAACCAAACATTGCACTTACGAGTGAGAGACAGCTGTAGAACTTTACTTTGAGGCAAATGATTAGAGCTGAAAACCCTTGTCTTGTCTTTATTTACCAAATGATTACTTCAAAATACTTTGATTAAAGTATGACTCGGGTCCACTAAAACTTTTAAGGGAAAATTATTGCTTATGTTCCCTGACTTTTCTTTGACTACCTTTTATATTTTAATCTACTTTAGAAAATGACTTCATTTTGGTCTTGTTAATATATATGTAGAGGCAATAATTTCAATTTAAAACTTTATGCACAGACTTGTTCTTTAGTTATTATTGGACATTGTTTTTGAACTTTTCTTTTACACATGAAAAAGATACTTCCTCTGTCTCCATAAAAATATACCATTAGGACATGCTGTCATGAGCATTTTATAGCATTTTTATGAATATAAACCTATCTCATTAAGAGTTTGACGAGAAATTTAAACTTAAATAATTTTTAAAATATAAAAAGATATTATCCTTCTTTCATAGACCGGAAATATAATGTGAAACAAAGCAAACATTAGTACACATTGTATATAAATACAACTATAAAAGTATACCTAGTGTAATTTCACAAGTGAGATATGAGGTGGATAGTGTGCATGTACACTCTAACCCTACCTTATGAAAGTAGATAGGTTGTTTCGATATATAAATATTTAGTATATATCTTTCCATTCAAATAATTACTCTTTAATTCTTCTTTCGGGATTATTACACAAATAGCCGGCCTTATTTATTGTATGCTTTTTCTAACCGGTATACATAAATTATATACAGTTATGCATATATTATACATGCGCCTACTATTTGTAGTTTAAGAGAATAGGTAGATGGCTATTTGGATAATTCTTCTTTTCTTCTTAAATAATTTAAGGTAAAAGAAGAGGGGCATCGTTGGAGGTAGTCAACAGGCAAGGCCCATGTACCCAACTCAACCAAAAGGGAGCAAAAGCCCCAACTCTGACCGAAATCTTAGCCCATGATCAAGCCCGAGTGGACTCAATACAAGCCCGCGTGACAGACCAAAGCTACGACCTCTTCAAGAAAAAAGACAAAAAATCTTCCAACAAGAAGAGCGTAAAAGACTCAAAAGCCAATCTCCCTGCACAATCCGGCCTTCCTCTCGGCACCGGAAATTACATTGTCAACGTCGGACTTGGAACTCCAAAACAAGACCTTTCCCTCATTTTCGACACTGGTAGTGACCTCACTTGGACTCAATGCCAACCTTGTGTCAAGTCTTGCTACGCTCAACAACAGCCAATTTTTGACCCATCAACTTCAAAAACATATTCCAACATTTCGTGCACTTCCACTGCTTGTTCTAGTCTCAAATCAGCTACTGGAAACGACCCAGGTTGTTCTTCCTCTAATTGCGTGTACGGGATTCAGTACGGTGATTCCTCATTCTCAGTGGGGTTCTTCGCTAAGGATAAATTAACCTTAACACAAAAAGATGTGTTTGATGGGTTCATGTTCGGTTGTGGGCAAAACAACAGGGGTTTATTCGGAAAAACTGCTGGATTAATCGGTTTAGGCCGCGATCCATTGTCCATTGTTCAACAAACAGCTCAGAAATTCGGAAAATACTTCTCTTACTGCCTTCCCACTTCCCGAGGGTCAAATGGTCATTTAACATTCGGCAACGGTAACAGGGTAAAAACTTCAAAAGCGGTAAAAAACGGCATCACGTTCACGCCGTTTGCTTCGTCACAAGGGATGACATTTTACTTCATTGACGTACTCGGTATTTCCGTCGGTGGAAAAGCTTTATCGATAAGTCCGATGTTGTTCCAGAACGCCGGAACGATTATAGATTCCGGTACGGTGATTACGCGGTTGCCGTCGACGGCGTACGGCAGTTTGAAGTCAACTTTCAAGCAGTTCATGTCGAAATACCCAACGGCGCCGGCACTTTCTTTGCTGGACACTTGCTATGATTTAAGCAATTACACTTCCATTAGCATTCCGAAGATCAGCTTCAACTTCAATGGCAATGCGAATTTGGAATTGGACCCGAATGGTATTCTTATAACAAACGGTGCATCTCAGGTTTGTTTGGCTTTTGCTGGAAATGGAGATGATGCTAGTATTGGGATTTTTGGGAATATACAACAACAGACATTGGAGGTAGTATATGATGTTGCTGGTGGGCAATTAGGGTTTGGTTATAAGGGATGTTCTTAAAGAACTTTGGTAAATTTTAATTAAATTGTAATACTTGCAAAAGTATTGGGAAATGTATATCCATACATTTACTATAGTTTATGAGAACAAATAATCTCACCTACAATATGGAGTAGGATTTGTTTTCCTTTTCCTTTCTGATATTATTTTGACTCTTATTCTCCCAATTTTTAAAATTTAAATCTGAACACATCCATATAAACACAATATGATGCTCTGAACATGAACGATCAAGTGCAGAACACCTAAATCTAAAGCATAACAAGAAAGAGGTTTTGTGATAATTTTCAAGATTGTTTTGGATAGTTTGAAATATTCTAGTATGATACTAGAATAACAAGCTATGTAACCAGATGATTTCAGGACCTCCCAATTTTTTCGCATTTAAGGATTAATTGCTAGGTGCAAACCAATCAATCGCAAATATAATCACATTGCAAATAATTGTATTATTTGTCACCTCTATAATATTATATTTAAAGCCTGAAACAAAATGTTTGACATATACCTTTTGGCAACTACATTAAGCTACATTTCATGTTGGGTTAAAATATAATTTTAATCATTTAAATATTGGATGGTTATAATAGTTAAGACTTTAAAGTTAACTATGATTAAACTGGATATTTTACTCAATCCCCCAAGTATTGAGGACAAAATTTAATACACAAGGCATGATTACTGTCATGGGCGGCTTTCCAGCCGTGCCCCATGACCCCTTGGACGCGTCCCGGTCGGCCCCGTGGTCTTGGCCGCTCCAAGTGACAAGCGCGCAAGCGCCTCTGTCGCCCCACTGACAGCCAGCGCCAATGCCAGCCACAGGCAGACAACCCTAGCGCCGCGCGCGCAGACAACGCCGCGCACGGACCCTGAGCCAAAAGGATAATGTTGCTGCTGACGGACTTGTTTCTACTTTGTAGAAGACTAAGTCCTTTTTCTTTGTAAATATAGATAGGTTTACTTTATTTACTTTCAGTATGACTTTACAGCTTTCTTAGATCTACTCGTGTAACTTTGGTTTATTTATTTTAAGCATTATTAGGGGGGTATAAGCATTCAAACATTCAAGCAAGCAAGCAATTCTCTGTACTGGTGTCTCACCCCCTCGACACTGCGTAGTTTTTGTAATAGACTTTCATTTATTCAAGCAAGCTATTTTTCTCACTTTTCTGCTCAAGCTCTCAAATTCTCTCGTTACTCATAAATTGGTTTTCCCGCACGGCACTGACAATCTAGTCTAGCGTGCGGAGGGGACCTCGGTTGGCGGACGGCAATCGCACTGACAGCGATTGCTTAGCCTTACGCTACCCTTCCAAAGAATCTCAGGAAGGCGTCGCGTAACAGTTGGTAT
>MCJB01052176.1:0-24660 GCA_002018475.1 Nicotiana obtusifolia | reverse complement strand
GAAAACCGGGCAACTGCGTTGCTCGAATTGCATGCTAAGGTGAGGAAAACTTTGGAGGATGCTTATGAAAAGGTAGCGGTCAAGAAGAATAAAGAAAGGTGAGTGGGTTTGGGTGCACTTCTGAAAGGAAAGATTTCCGAACCATAAGAAAGGATAGTTAGGTCCGCAGGGAGATGGACCATTTCAAGTGTTGCAGAATATCAATAACAACTCTTATGTTATGGACTTGTCTAGTAGCATTGCTTTCGGACATGACGGTGCTTTGATTTCGAGGACGAAATCCTCTCAAGAGGGGGAGAATGATGCAAATAAATTTGATCAAGTGTTATCAATGCCATCTATGAACAAGACAAGAAAAGGCGTTTGTTAGCCTTGGAGAAGATCCAAGCGTCCATAAATCTTGCTATGGACGAATCTTGTGTTGAAGATGTACATTTGTGTTTATGTTGTATTATTATGTAGTTATTGAATACATTAATTCTTATTTGTTTGGTCCTGCGTGACTATTCTTTAAATTAGCCAAATTCTGGCCTTTTTGTTAATTAGTTGTTTCCTAGTTGATTTAGGTTAACTAGTTATTCTTTTCCTAGTTTATTTAGGTAAAGGCTCATTCTATATAAGCCTAAACACTTCTTTATTTTGATACCTTTTGACATTATTATCAATAAAAAAACCGGCAGCACATTGCTCCCAAAATCGTGTGAATTAACTTGTCCAATTTTGGTGTGATTCAAAATTGAACTTGTTCCTTTGTTTGATCGAACAGTTTGCAAGACCATTGTTGTCTTGAGGGTTGTTCGTATAGTATAGGTACTTCGTGACTTCATCAAGAAGGTAAGTAGACTAGTTCCTACTTGTTGTCTTGATAGTTCATTGAGCGTCTTGCTTCTATCTTTTGGTTTCTTGTTTCCGCTTTTTAATATTGCATCAAAGCTTAGCCCACGGTATATTGGGCCTTATAGACTTATTCAGAGAGTGGGCCGAGTAGCATATGAGTTAGATTTGCCCACGGAATTGGAGTCTGTCCATCCGATTTTTCATGTATCTATGCTACGGAAGTGCATTGGGTATCCTACCCGAGTGATGCCTAGTGATGATGTACATATCATGAAGGACTTACCGTACGAGGACGTTCCAGTTTCCATCCTAGATCGACAAATCCGCAAGCTACGAAATAAGGAGGTAGCCTCTTTGAATGTTTTATGGAGAAGCAAGAACGTGGAAGCGATGACGTGGGAAGCAGAGGAAGAAATAAAGTCTAAATACGCCCACCAATTTCAAACTGAAGATATGGCTCGAGATGGGATACTTTAGCACAACTCTATTCAGGCCAGTAGCTCATCAGGTAAACGCTTATTTTTGACTTTCAGTATTTATGATTAACGGCCGTATGAGGCCAAGTGTTGTTATTTATAGACATTGGTCATGTGTGGCATGTATAGTATATTTTCTGAGTGCGTGCAGGTTGGTTTTAGTCTAGTGTACAGAGGAGACTCTAGAAAAATTTTCCCAAGTCTCTAAGAGTAAACATTCGAGGACGAATGTTCCGAAGGGGGGAATGATGTTACACCCTATATTTTCGTACATAAAAGTGCATCGTAAGCAAACTAATGTAAGACAAAAAATGAGATCATCTTTAAAAGTATATAAAATAAGTTATCATGTTACCTCGAAGGTTACAAATATTGAAGATCATGAACAACAAGTACGAAGATGTTTGTATGGTTCAGAAACTAAAGGATATGAAGAAATTAATGGTTCATCAAAACTCAACAAATTGGGAATGTTATAACCCGTACCTTTGGGGTGAGCCTAGCATTCTGAACATGATAAGAGAGTTATGTTATGATTTATTTTAGTTTTATTATATTCATATGTTACGTTTTGAAGTCAAGCGAGTAGTAGAACAAAAGTCGATGAAAGACATCATGTGTTACGTTCATAAGTTCCACTGAAATTTTGTGCAAATGTAACTGCGATTTTCTCCCAATATACTTAGAGTTACGGGGTGTTACACCCATCACATTGAATATCTATGAGTCTTTTTTCTAACTCATTAAACTGTTTGTCAATATGATATAGGAGTAGAGAGAGATATGCATTTTTACAAGACTGCGCAGACTACTAGGTGACAAGTAGGTGTGTCACCTACTTGCTTAAATAAGAGGATCAAATATACCCAAAAAGGGGCTGTTTCGGGTCAGCCAAAGAGCCCATTTAAGGGTTATCTCCTGCAATATAACACTCATTATATAGCACAATAAGCAGATATAAACCCCTACAAAAATCCTCCCTAAAATTGCACACAAACCCTAATTTATTTTCTCTCCTTTTCAAGTTCAAGTTGGAGGAAAGACCTAAAGTTTGAAAGAACCAACAGGAGCTGAGTTATTCAAAAAAAAAGGTAAGTTTACTGTTCTTTTTCATCCATTTTTTCTGCTGGAAATGTATGGGAAGTCGTTGTATAATTGTAAGAAATCACGAGACGGTGATCGAAAGCGGTGAGTTCGAGTTATTCAATTTGTAGTGGACTGTTTTGTTGGCTGTTTTGTGTTGCTGTTGGGTTGCGTATTTTGCTACTGTTTTAGGGAGTTTTGGAGGAGAAAGGGTGTGGAGAGACACCACATAAATGCAGGGTGGTGGGCTGGTCGTTCGTCGTAACAATTTCGGGCTGTTTGACACTACTACGATGGTCGTTTTGTGCATGAAGAGATTGGGGTGTGTTGGGCTGTTTTGTAGTGTTTTTTGGTGTATATAGGATTTGAAAACAATGTATATATGCTGTTATTGTTGTGTTCTTGTGTTGTTGGTGTTATCGTTAATTTGGAGGAAGTAAGAATAAAGGGGAGATGTTATCCGTTTTAATATAAAATAAGCCTATCGTTCGTTAGGCGATAGTTGTACCTTGTGTAACTTAATGATAGTCTTATTATCGTTGTTGTTGATTAAGGTGCGAAGAGATGATTTCAACATGGTTGTTGGAAAGATTTTGATAAGGTATGTTGAGGCTAAAGCCTTCCTTCATTTTGGCATGATCTCCTAACTACATGCGTTTAATCACGAGACATAAGAGAAGTTCGTACTCATGAATTTATATACATTATCCTAGTCTCATAAGTTATAGTATTCTCCCTTATCGGGACTTTATATTCACTTAAGTATGTTTCCATGCAGTCAAGAGAGTAGAGAGTTTATATATGTGTATATAGTATTACAGTATTTTCATCAGCATCGAGCTATAAACGGTGGGTTGGACCCTATTGGACAACCTCTCATCAGATGGTAAGTTATACACCGACCCTACTATAGCCGAGCAGTTACACATTCCGAGCCTTATAGGGCCGGACAGCTATTTTACTTACTATATTGAGAGAGTTGAGTCAATTTCAGCAGGTAAGTATATCTCCAGATTATCTTTGACTCCCAGTTACTTTCAGTTATTGTATTATCTGTTTAATTTCACATTTCAGTTATTCTATTGCTTTAGATACTCGGTACATTATTTCATACTGAACTCCCTTTCCTGCGGACGCTACATTACATGCATGCAGGTTTGGATAGACAAACTGGTATACCTCCTCCGTAGGTGCTGTCCGTGTTCAGCTTGATCGGGTCTAGGGTTTTGAGTACATATTGTGTATATATGTATATATATTATGGGTAGGTCGTGGCCCTATTCCGACCATAATACATCCATCAGTAGAGGCTTGTAGACATATCCTGTCAGTTAGTGCAGCATGTTAGGCTTGTAGGCCTCGTATGTATATTTCTGTTGGTTTGCCAGGTATAATAGTATGGCAGCCTTGTCGGCCCAGCTTTATATTGATGTTCAGTCAGAGCTAGTTTCTATTCAGTTTAATATTTTGTTTTACAAACTGTCTTGTAATGTGCCCCTATGGCAAAAGTATGACATTGTATGTTCAGAGTCCCTCAGCCGCAAGTTGGTATGCTAGGTTAGGTGAGGCGCCGGGTGCCGGTCTCGTCCCCCAGGTTCGGGGCGTGAAAGGAGCTTACTTGTAAATAATAAGGGACTTATGTAATAAATTTTATTTACTCATTAGCCCCTAGGAGACTAGTATATAAAGTGGGATATTCATTTGTAACTCATCAAGCAAACACAATCAAGGTCTCTATGATAAAAAGCCTACTTTGGCAAATTTCTCGTCTTTCTTATATAACATTCCCTTAGCAATCTTTAGTGTAGTAATTTAGGCTGACTTGGCATAGCAAGATCGTGAATAAGTTGTGCAAGATTATGAGTAAGTTGTCAACTGCCACACGTGCTCTTAGTTTGAGACTAAGGACGTGGCATCTGGCCCTCCCTCTGCTTTTGCCTCTACCTTTGATGATCGGGGGAGCATCACCTATGCAACCGGTTAATGTCGTCACGTGCGTTCTCACCATCTGTGAGAGAGTAAGAGAAAGATTTAGACTTAGAACAACTTCGACAACATGATAGGAAATGTAGAAAGCATTGTTTCCTAACACCCTATTGTCCCTCGAAGATAAGTAAAGATGTCTCTGCACCGATCTGCAAGACTCTACTAGATCTGCTCGTAACACGTGAAACTTCTGTGAACCTAGTGCTCTGATACCAAGTTGTCACAACCAGATTCCCACCAAAGGTTGTGATGGTGCCCAACCATGTCGTTAGGCAAGACAATGATAAACCATGAACACAAACAACTGTTCATAACACTTTCAAAAATCAAGAACTGATTAATGATGCGGCGATAGATTTAAGAACCATGATAAATTACTTTCATTTTACTAAGTCACGAAATATGGATATAAAACATAAGGCGAAATGATATAAATATCAAATACAACCATGAACATCCACAAAAAATCCTCAAAACCCAGTGTCACTAGTCCATGAGGATCTAGTACAATATACAAAACTGCTACAATTATTATCTGGAATGAAAATATATACAATAATATAAATATAGAGGGAAGGAGACTCTGGGTGCTGCGGGTCGAAGCATGGAAAGCATCTCATCGCTAAGTCTCCAGCTGATGCGACTGCACAACTGTGTGACCACCCTATGTAACTATCTCAATACCTGTACAATTAGTGCAGAAGTATAGTATGATCACATAAATCAGCATGTACCAAGTAAGTCTAGTCTAACCTCGAAGAAGTAGTAGTGAGGGGTCGACATCGACACTTAGTAGTAGTCCAATAATAATGTACATAAAAGTAGATAGGTATAAATCACAACAAGTAGCAAAGAAACAGGTTAATATACGTAAAAATCTGTTGAGGCGAATGGCCCGATCACATAAGAATAATATCACATAATATTTCTAATGTCGTAGGGCTCGATCCATAAGAATAGTGGTACATAACACCACCCGAGGTCGTATGTCCCGATCCATAGATACATCTTATAATACTGCAAAGGTCATACGACCCGATCCATAATAATAATTCATAACAGTGCCGAGGCGAACGGCCCGATCCCATAGGAATAGAGACACTTTCATCGGGCCACTAGCCTCACTCCCGAAGGTACGGGCGAATCAAGAAATCATGGAACTACCGATCACATAAACACAAGACGAGGATATGAATGCAAGAGAACTGATAATCAAGTATCCTGCAAAAACATAAACCAAAGAGGCTTGGTCAAATACGTAAATTCTAGTCTCAAGCTCAGTTATGAATTCAAGTCCTCAAGCAGGAAAGATTAATTCAAGTAGTACAATTAAGGCATGATTTAGGTCTAAGTCTACCCGGAGATAAACAAGAATCTATCTTCCACACGGACGCTCGTCACCTTGTACATACGTAGCATCCATAGCATGTAGCACATAACAAATAGAATACCTATGGGGATAATTCCCACTTACAAGATTAGGCAAGACACTCACCTTGCTTCCAAGTCCACTCCTCGGCCCCCCACACTTCACTAACACCTCAAATCGACGTGAGAAACTCAAAACTAGCCAAAAGAACGTGTAAACCAATCAATTTATGCTCAAGAACTCATAATTTATCTATTAGAATCAATTCTCAGCCGCACTTGGAAGTCCACAAAAGTCAACCCCGAGCCTACATGCCCGAATTTCTGAATAAAGATAAATATTATCCAGCATATCATGAACTCATTTATTTCTAATTCCATAATCAATTTCATGGGCAAATCTCATTTTTACCAATTCTAGGGTTTTCAACAAAATCCTACAATTTCTACAAATTTTCGTATTAAGATCCCCATATAATTCATGCATTTAGCTCCCAGTGAGTAGGAGTCACTTACCTAGTGATTCTTGATGAAAATGTCTCTCCGAAAATTCTCCAGACAGCCAAAGCCAAAAGAGAATATGATAAAATGAGACTTATAATCTGCCCAAGCATCCTTCGTCGCGCTCGCGGAAGCACCCTTGTGATCCTGAAGGCCAACATTTCCCTTACTCATGTCTCCTTCTTCGTGTTCGCAATCGCCCAGTTACATTCACGGAAAAAACTTCCACCAAACCATCGCATTCACAGACGTACTGATGTGTCAGCGATGGCCAAAGCCTGCCAGCTCTTCCCTTCCTTCTTCGCGTTCGTGTAGGCTCCTTCGCATTCTCGAAGAGGAGCCAGGTCCTCTATCGCATTCTGGAGGCCTTCTTCACGTTTGCGAAGAGCAACAGTTGCGCCCTCCAAATTCATTCTTGGCGAACCTATTTCCAGGCTCGGAATACCTAACATGATCTGATATCACCAAGTCCACTTCATGTAAAACGTAGAAAACTCTAAAACCTTTCAAATGCCAACATCCAACAATAAGCATCGAAATGCTCTCGGTCCATTCGAAACTCGATCCGAACATACGCTCAAGTCCAGAATTACGATAGAAACCTATTGGAATATTTAAATCCCGATTTTGATGTCATTAACTCAAAGTGTTGACTTAAGTCAAACCTGGCCAATTATACCACTATTATGTAACAAAGTGTTCCCAATTCAATCTGAACCCTTCAAAAACCAAACCAACTGCCCCAGCAAGTCAAACAGGAAAAGCACAAACATAAAGTCTTAAATAGAGGAATGGGGTTGTCGAAAAAAAAATGACCGGTCGGATCGCTACAAAAAGTTTTTAATGTTTCCACACATAAATTAGCTGGATTCTTGAATTTTTCATCTTTGTAGATTGTTCCACATCTACACAGCTCCAAGATATGCACATAAGGTGCAGAATCGTAGTATAAGTACAACTTATCCCATGTACTCCATAAGTATCTTGGCTAATCTCGGTGAAGTAGTGATGATATCTTAATTTAAAAGATACTCACTTATTATTTTTACCTGTGCAGATGATAAGTAGAAAGAACAATACAATAAAGATAACAAATAATCAAGTAATAAATGAAACAAGAATACAATGACAGAGCACCCCAGAATATTATCACTTCTCAGTCTCACAATACAATACGATAACCGAAATCAAAGGACAAGAATAATCATAATGCATCATCTCTGTTGCGGCACACAACCCATTCCCACATATCATCATAAAAACTGTTACGGCGTACAACCCGATCCCAATAACAATAAATACTGTTGAGACGTATAACCGATCCCATATAAAAAACACTCAGGATGCAACCCGATCCCATATAAAAACATTGTTGCGACGTGCAACCCGATCCCAATATTAATTTATATTGTTGCAGCATGCAACCGATCTCATTATACAGTAATTTCATATGATACCACAACAACAACTAAACACGGGATAAGTTCACAACGTAACACAAAGACAACAATCACATGATAATCAACTAGGTAATACAACTGAAACAAAGTAAGTGAGTAGTCCAATATCAAAAGCTAGTCTGGCGTATATAATGAGAAAGCTTCCATAAAGCATAACACACAATAAAGGTCACCCAAATACAGTTAAGCAAAGGAGAGTAGGACATGAATCAAGTAAATATGTTTGTCAAGTAAGAACAGGGAACAGTTGAAGGCATTCAATATATGAAATCATGTAGTAAGTAGAAGTATGTAGCAGGTAATGGCATTTAATAAGTGATGGCATATGATAAGTAAAAGCATGTAGTAAGTGAAGACACGTAGCAGGTTAAGGCATCTAACAAGTAACTCACGAGACAATTAAAGGCATGTAACAAATATGGGATGATAACAAGTAAAGACATGAATTCGAAGAGGACATGTAGCAGAAGTAAATCAAGTGAAATCATAGCTGTGAAAGTGACAAACAAGGTAAAAATATAGCTATAACGGTAATCCACCAAATAGAAAACATAGAGGTAACTACATAAGTAACTCAATGGAAGATATCTTATAGGACAACAGACACTAGTAAAAACCAAAGAAAAGGGCATGTAAGTATTTAAAGAACGAGTAATCGCAATACTATTTTAACCTCCTTTTTTTTTCTGCACAGTAATAACCAACAAACCAATTTCATTTCAAACCGCACAGAAATACTCATCGTGCTAATATCTTATCAACTGCACGAAAATACCCATCGTGCCATACATAGCCCTAAGGCCCCAATCACCATCTATTATTACGAATAAAGAAGCTCAAGAAACATGGCAATAACAAGTATAGATATAGGTTTGTGATACCACAATCAAGTTAAGTATGCAACGAATCTAAAAAAAATAGCACATTAACTCATTTTTAAGATGTCATATATTCTAGAATTATTTTTAACACAATTAATTGAGTTTATTAGTCATCGAATTAAATAAAACATAGGTTAAGGGACCATCAAGTTCAACAAATGCACAAAGAAGCATATAATTTCCCCCTCCCGAGCATGGAAACCCTAGCACATGCATATACGCTCATCATCTCATATATGCATCACCCTCACATGTAGCAAACAATATCAATTAGTAGAAAAACTTCCCCCCAACAAAGTTAAGCAAGATACTTATCTCATTGCGAAATAATTTCCACAATCCTATACCATCTTCCTTAGAATTAATCTTCAAAACTATCAAAACCTAGTCAAGTATCATCTAACGGAGTCAAATAATGCTAAAGGAAACATCCCCAATCATAAAGGTTCAATCTTTGCAAAAATTTCAAAAGTTAACAAAAGTCAACATGGGCCCACACTGTCGAAATTCGAGATTAGGACCAAAACCCGATTACCCATTCACCCCGAGCCCGGATATATAATTTGTTTCGAAATCCGACCTTAATTTGAGGTTTAAATCTCAGTTTTACAAAAATCTCCAAATTTTACCCAAAATTCCCAGTTTGTACCATAAAATTAATAGATTTGATGTTAAAAGTTCATGAAAAGTAATGGGGAATTAATGGAAAATGTATTAGAGTTGCTTACCAATAAATTTGGCGAGAAACAACTCTTCAAAAATCGCATCTAGAGTATTAGGGTTGAGATATAGTGTAATATGAGCTAAATCTCAACTTTCCCCTCTTTTACCCAGACACAGACGTCGCGAGTTCGCAATTGCGATGTTCGCAAAAGCAAACCACTATCCGCAAAATAGAACAATTATCCAGCCCACTAATGTCGCATTTGCGACCAAAAACCTCGCATTTGTGAAGCCCCTCCTATAGCAAATGCGGCTCTGGCTTCACATTTGTGAAGCCTCCTATTCCGGCTCTTGATTGCAAAAGCGGTATCCCTCCACTCGCAAATGCGATCCAAACTTCGCATTTGCGAGGTCATAAGTCCCGGCCTAAGTTCCGCAAATGCGAGCCTGACTCCGCAAAAGCAAAGCTCGCATTTGCGAGACTTGCAGCCCAGCTGCACCATATGTTACACCAGCTATCATTTCCTTTCTACAACTCATCTGAAACTCATCCGAGCCCCTCGGTTTTCACACCAAACATACACACAAGTGTAATAATATCATACAAACTTGCTCGCTACCTCAAATCATCAAAATCACATCTAAAATCACAAATCGATCATCAAAACTTAAGATTTCAAGTTTAAAACCAAATTTTACGGACTTTCAAATAATGCCTGGAAACACGCTCAGGTCACCTGGAACCCCAACTTAAAATACGTACAAGCCCAAAATCATCATACAAACCTACCAGAATTGTCAAAACACCCAATCCAATGTTGTTTACGAGAAACGTTGACTGTGGTTAACTCCAATCATTTTTAATGTTAAAAATCTCATTTTTTTAATTCACATTTACATTTTTGGAAAATCGACACGAACCACACGCGCAAGTTATAAATCACCAAATAGAGCTAGGAAAAGTGTCAGAACACAAAAAGGAAAGCTAGAAATCAAAATGACCGGTCAGGTCGTCACATTCTCTTATACTTAAACATACGTTCGTCCTCGAACGTGCCATTTGTCACTCCAAAGCCGTCAATTAGCTGAATAACCTCAACACACCCATATCCATTAGCAATCCCATGCTACCTCGATCCACATAAGTCCACTAACAAACCCGATAAAAGATTCTTCCTTCGACCTTAGCCCCACAGGGCGTGGAACCAAATTCCAACATCTGAAACCTCATCTATGACTTGATCTTTGTATGTACACACTGTATCAGTCTCAGCAAGTTGCATCAAGCCGTCAATACACTGCCAAAGTAAACAACACGATGTGCCACATAACTCATGCACTCGAAAAAATAACTTCCAAGGACAATAGCTGCTCGTTACCAAACCTGATACAGGTAATATACTTCAAATTAAATGCAACCTTATTCCGGTCCTTCACAATGTTGATAATGAAAACAGAACACGCAAAAACTCGTAACAACCGATGAAATCAACAAGTCGAGGAGCTTTCTCGTCCGACAAGGACCATTGTCAAATTTTGAGCGGAAATATGGTATTATTCTTCCAAACATTCCTTAGCCCAATATGATAATGTTGAACTCAAGTCCAAAAACCTTTCCTCAACCAATACAAGCAGCCCAACCGACAAGTCACACCAAAAGCCACATGGAGCCTCACATAACGAGGTTCGTACACCAAACAAAATAAATGGAAAGAAAAAAAGTTACGAGGACAATCCAACAAGTATATCTGATATAACAACAAAAGCATAATTTTCATGAACTCGACCCACAAAAGGGGAAAACAAAATACACGAAATATACATAAGGAAGGGCAGCCCACATAACTCCGTTGGGGCGCGCAACCCGATCCCAAACATATGAATTCACATAGGAATACCCATAGAGCCTTAGTGCTCGTGCTCACTAAGCATATGTGCATCAACATCAAACACAATTGAGTGCACAAATATAACTGTGGGGAGGTGAATAGACATAACACAATATGGAACAGAGGCAAGCACAGCTAGGGTGCAATAAGAAAATCAACATCACAAGGGCCATCTCGCTCTCATATCGCCACAAGGCCTAAACAAGATTACATCACGCGTGCGAATCACCAAATATCCTCACAACACATTATAGAATAAGATATAAACACATACCATAGACCAGGGCACGAATAACATCCATTATGCCCGATGATATACACACGGTAGCAATTGCGTTAGTATAAGCAAACCCTATATGATACAGAATACACATTCTCATTAGGCTTACAAATATCCCCCAAACCAATTCTGATCATCCCCGAACAAGTAAATAACCTTCAAAAAGTCCATAGCAACCTATCCATAACACATACCATCAACTAACCAATTCATAACATATCTTCACAGTGTTTAACTAACGAATAGTCTACCTATGAGAACATCCAATCTCTAAACCTCAAGAATAACGGAATCTTCGTATCCGATCCCAGCCCCACTACCCAAATGGCTAACATATACTCGTGCACAATCATCTCATAGAAGATACCCAAAAAAATATTCTGCGCCACATAGCAAAAACCAACCTCAGCAGCTCGAAACCCGGCGATCGCCGTAACACTAGTAAAGCATGCGTAAGTCAAGATGCCTCCTAAAATGAACACTCTTCTCAGGTAACATCAAATAGTGTCAGCATTCTCTTAAACATCTGAAATCATCCGTGCAATTTAGAACTAATGACCTTTCCTTCAAAACTAAACCGAAACCTTGTGCTCACAACTTTCAATTCCACAAGGAGCACACGCAACTATCATGTTGACTCGTGAAAATATGGAAATCTTATATTCAACCTTGAACCACAAGCAAGATGAACAACTCATCAACTAAGAACCTTCCGTTTAACTCAATCCAGGAGGACACCACCACACACAACACACCTTATATACCTGTAGAAGACGTCAACCCCGAGCCGTAGCCATGACCATCGTGAATTCTTCGAACCCTGTTAACATATAATCAAGTCATCAGAAGTTGTTTCCTCTAACTCAATCGAGTCAGGTAGACTGCCAAGCTAAAAGTAACTCAAGCTATAATGCTCTCTTTGAAGGGACCTTTTGCAAATTCAAAGTCGTTCCTTGCATCTATCTAATACTGCTATGTAGAGTCATTCTTCATATTGAAGTACTGCAAATACAAACACCATCCACTACCGATCTCGAACTCTAACCATACATAAATTTGAAAATTATCAAATGCCACATATGTATCTTGAACTCATTAGAATCTTTTTGATAGTCATCCACTTTGCTCTAATCTCCACTACATAGCCAATATGCACTGAATAACCCGCACTTCTGGTAGCATCAAAGACAAGGATAGAGTGTTAGAAGCTCCAAGAAGGCCATTTACAAGATCTCAAGCTAATGAATTGCAGACTAAGATTGCTGCACTTTAATGGCAAATAAAGAAACTTTTAATTCTAGAGGAAGAGCTCAAGACCAAAGGAAATGAATTGTTCAAGTTTTGCACTTATTTGGTGGCTCAAATTGATATCCAAGAGGAGGAAGATTGGATCCCAAAATAATCCCTTGAAGTCCACCAAAAGGGCGCCCAAACAGCTTAAAATAAGCTTAAAAGAGGTCCAAAAGGGGGTGTTTTAAGAGGAGCTCAATTGGAGTCCAAACCAATGGCCGAAACTAGTAGTTTCAAAGCTCAAATCTGCCCAAAAGAGATTTAGCCACCCACCCTCTTATTTTTCTTAGTTTTTATTAGATTTTCTAGTATTTAGCTTAGCCTCCAAGTTAGGGTTTGACATGGCAGCCACGCTACCTAGATTTAAGGACTTTTTAATCCTATGAATAAAAGTTCTTTTCATTCATTGTGGTACTTCATTGTTGATTAATAATACTATTATACTTTGAGAGTTCTTTTGAACCTTTGTTATTTATGCTTTGACATTTATCTTTCAACCTTCACTAGTTCACAGTTCAAGGTAGTAAGATAACTTCTTTATTGTGATATCGTTGATTCCTTTATAGTATTCTCAGAAGGCAATTAATACTAGTTATTAATTGTTGTCTCATGTTACTCGTAAAGCAGTAAAGATCCAAATCTATTGTTTATGATTTGTCTTAAGTAAAGGCATTTGATTTCTTCAATAAATCAAAACGTTGTTGCTTGGATCTTGTAAAGGCTATAGAACTTGTGTTCTTCGATGTTCTTGGAATTCTGTCCCTGAATCCTTCCATATCCTTTATTTTCTGCGCTTTAATTCTAGTCATTCAATTCCTTGTTATTATTGCTTCCGCATTTACTTCTCAAATCCTTACTCTAGTTTGGATTTCCGACCTTGTTGTTATCAAGTGGTATCAAAGCGGTTCTATCTAGATTTTGTTTTTGATAATTCTTGGGATTTCTTGAATAGTAAGAGCAAGAAAAAAACGTTATTGTAGCATCGTGAATAGCAACCTGAAAAAAAAGTAAAAAGAAAAGGCAAAATAAAAAAAATTAAAATCTATTTTAACAAAAGAATTGCTTGCTCTCCAAGAAATTTATTTTGTTTCCAATTAACAAAGAAAACAAGAAGAGGGCATCCTAGATTTCAAATATAAGAAAAAATTCAATTTTTCTTACTCTTTCTATTCTAACTATATAATCCTTTTATTTTTGTTCGTGTCTTGTTTGAACCGTGCCTACTAATTCTAGGATTTAGTTTTTCCTTCATTCGTTCTCCAAAAATCTATATTTTACTACTAAGAACTTCATACGAGTTGGGTTTAACTATAAATCAACAAAGTATTTTGTTCAAAGGTTATTTCAAGAGAAAAAAAGGCAAGTGTGTGTGAGAACAATTGAGAAAAGCCAATTTGTGTGATACATTTTAATTATTTAAGATGTCGTATATAAGTAGTGATGATAAACGAAATGCTTACAAGGGACAGATTGCAAGAAGGACAAGCACCAATTGCTACTTGGGCTTAGATGAAGAGGGTGATGAGGAAGAGATTTACGCCATCACACTTTCAAAGAGAGCAACAAAAATGTCTTCATACATTGAAGCATGGGTCCATGTCTGTGGATGAATATTTTAAGGCTATGGATATGGCTATGATCTAAGCTAATTGTATGGAGGAAGAAGAGGCTACAATGTCTAGGTTTCTAAATGGTTTAAATAAGAAAATAATTGTTGTAGTAGAATTACAACAATATGTAACAATAGATGAGTTATGTAAAGGTAGAAAAGCAAAATAAAAGAAAGCAAACTAGTTCATGGAATGGTCAAACATCATCTCCAAGAAACCATGGCCAAATCAAGAGATGCAGAGTTCTTCTAGACCTCAATAAGACAAGGGTAAAGGAAAATTTGAGAACAAAGAGGGAGGTAAACCTTTAACCCTAAACCTTTTACACCTTCTAGTTCTATTCAATGTCATAAATGTAAAGGAAGGGACATATGATGCATGAATTTCCAAGTAGAAGAAACATCACTCTTAGAGAAGATGGGGGATATGGGAGTGAAAAAAGTGAGGGAGAAGAAGAAGAGGGAGATGTAAGTAATGAAAGGCGATATAGAACTGCCTCATTCTAGTATGGTGAGGGTGGCTAGGAAGATTATGAGTGGAAAATACGAGAGTAAAAAATGTGAGGAAGAGGAGAGAGGTGTGAGTGAAGATGAAGATGGAGTAGAACTACATTTTAATGATGGCATGATTTGGGTAGTTAGGAGGATTATGACTATCAATTTTTAAAGCAATAGTGAAGAACAAAGGGAGAATATATTCCATACTAGGTGTAGGATAAAGGGGAAAAACTTGTTCTACGATCATTAATAGTGGTAGTTGTGCTAATGTGGTGAGTACAAACTTGGTGGAAAAATTAGGACTTGATGCATGAAACACCCTACTGCCTATAGACTCCAATTGTTAAATGATAGTGGTGAACCAAAGGTAAGCAAACAGTGCATGATTTCATTTAATGTTGGTAGATATGAGAATGATATTCTTTGTGACATAATCTCTATGCAAGCTTGTCATATCTTACTGGATCTCCTTGGCAGTATGATAGGAATATTTTTCATGATGGAAGGAAGAATAGATATTCTCTTGAGCTTAATGGAAGAAAATTTACTCTTGCACCTTTATCTCTTTCTTATGTGTTTGAAGATCAAAAGAGATTAAGGGAAACAATGGAAGAACCGAGGGGATGGATAAAAAGTGAGCTTGAGGGGAAAGAAAAGAAATGAGGCCAAGAGTTAGAAAAAAAAGATAGATGGCCGAGAGAAAGGGAGAGAGGGTAGCAATTTGAGAGAAGAGATAAAAAGGGGTTTGAGTGAAAAAATAGAAAGTCTTCGTGAGAGAAAAGATGCTAAGGAAAGGAAAAGGAGAGTTTCTATATGAAAGCCAAATAATGTTTAAATGAAGGAAAATAGGGGTTGCCAATAATGCTACTTACTTACAAAGAACCTTTGATTAATTCTGAGTTACTAACTTCTTCTTTGCCAAGTAGTATTTCTTCTCTTTTGCAGAATTTTGAAGATGTCTTTCTTCAAGATATTCCTAATGGATTGCCACCATTACGTGGCATTGAGCATCAAACCGATTTTGTGTCTGGATCACAAATCCCAAATAGGCCTGCTTATAGGAGTAATCTAGAAGAAACAAAGGAGCCTCAAAGGCAAGCTGAGTTGTTACTTGATAGAGGCTTTGGGAGAGACAGCATGAGCCCTTGCTTTGTTCCCGTCCTATTGGTACCCATAAAAGATGGAACTTGGAGGATGTGCGTGGATTGTAGAGCAATCAACAAGGTAACAGTAAATTATCGGCATCCTATTCCTCGTCTTGATGAAATGTTGGATCAGTTACATGGATCCAAAATCTTTTCTAAAATTTATCGAAAAAGTGGTTACCATCAGATTCTAATGAATCCTGAAGATGAATGGAAAACTACTTTTAAGAACAATTATGGGCTTTGTGAGTGGTTAGTTATGCCTTTTGGCTGGACTTATATACCTTGCACTTTCATGAGATTAATGAATCATATCTTTAAGGATTTTTATGGAAGATTTGTTGTGGTTTACTTTGATGATAACTCGATCTTTTCTAACACTTTAGAAGAGAATGTAGAACACCTAAAACAAGTTTTTGAAGTTCTTACAAAGCAACTTTTATTTGCTAATCTTAAAAAGTGTACTTTTTGTGTGGATCCTGTGATTTTCTTGGGTTTTGTAGCTAGTTCTACAGGATTTGAGATTAATGAAGAGAAAATCAAAGCAACAAAGGAATGGCCTCAACCTAAGAGTGTAACTGAAGTTAGGCTTTTCATGGACTTGCTAGTTTTAATAGCACGTTTGTGAGAGACTTTAGCACCATTGCTTCTCCTTTAACTGAAGTTATTAAAAAGGATAAGATTTTTAATAGGAAAATAACAAGATGATGTTTTTAACTTGATGGAAGAAAAGTTATGTTCTGCTCCTTTGTTACAATTGCCTGATTTTTCTAAATCTTTAGAAATTGAATGTGATGCTTCTGGCAAAGGAATATGTGCTGTTTTGATGCAAAATTCTAAACCTATTGGCTACTTTTGTGAGAAGTTGAGTGGAGTCACATTGAACTATTCCACATATGACAAAGAGCTATATTCTTTGATAAAGGCTTTAGCCACATGGCAACATTACTTATGGGCAAGAGAGTTTGTCATTAAACTGACCATGAATCCTTGAAATACTTGAAGAGTCAAGGTAAGCTTAGTAGGAGGAATGCTAAGTAGGTTGAATTCATTGAATCTTTTCCTTATGTAATTTCTTAAAAACAAGGGAAAGAGAATGTTGTTTCTTATGAACATTCAAGAAGGTGTGTCGTAGTTTCTACTCTGACTTCTATGTTGATGGGTTTTGATCAAATCAAGGGACTTTATGCTAATGATGTTGATTTTGGCAAGATTTTTGCAGATTGTAAAATGGGTCCTTTTGAGAGATTTAATCTAATAAGTTATTTATCCCTAATTTCTCTTTACGTGAAGCATTTGTAAGGGAAGCACATTGTGGAGGGCTTATGGGTCACTTTGGAGTCCCAAAGACATTAGACATACTTGCTAAAAATTTCTTTTGGCCTGGTATGAGAAAAGATGTTGAAAGAGTGTGTGCATAATGTTTGGAATGTAAACAAGCTAAATCTAAAGTGTTACCAAATGGTCTTTAGACGCCATTACCTGTTCCTACTTCACCTTGGATTGATATTTCTATGGATTTTGTGTTATGTTTGCCTAGAACAAGGTATGGTAAAGATAGTTTATTTGTTGAGGTAGATAGGTTATTCTAGCTCGTTTTATTCCTTGTTCAAAGACTAATGATGCTTCACATGTTGCTGATATATTTGTAAAAGAAGTTGTTAAATTGCATGGTATACCTAGAACTATTGTTAGTGATAGGGATGCTAGTTTTTGGGCCACTTTTGGCGTGTATTTTGGGGGAAGTTAGGCACTAAATTGTTATTTTCTACTTCTTGTCACCCACAAACTGATGGACAAACTGAAATAGTTAATAGAACCTTAGCAAACATATTGAGGGATGTTTTGAAAGGTAAACTAACTTCTTAGGAAGATCACTTACCTATGATTGAATTTTCTTACAATAGAATAATCCATTCTTCTACGGGTATGTCTCCTTTTGAGGTTGTTTATGATTTTAATCCCCTTGCTCCCCTTGATTTATTACTATTACCTACTAATGATATCGCCAATCTTGATGGTAGGACAAAGGTTGAAATGATGAAAAAAATTCATGAGCAAACTGCCTTGAGCAAGAATAAGGGTCGAAAACAAGTTATTGTTAAACCTTGAGATTTTGTTTGGGTTCGATTCAGAAAGGAGAGATTTCCTTCCAAAAGGAATTCAAAGTCGCATCCTAGAAGAGATGGCCCATTCAAGTCCTTGAAAGGATTGGAGACAATTCTTACGAGTTGGACCTTCCTGGTGAGTTTCGAGTAAGTGCTACATTCAATGTTGCTGACTTGCCTTTGTTTGATGTAGGATCGAACTGGGGGACAAATTCTTTTCAAGAAGAAGGGAACGATAGAATCAAAGACAAGGATAGAGTTTTGGAAGCTCCAAGAAGGCCATTTGCAAGATATTAAGCTAAAGAATTGCAGACTAAGGTTGCTGGATTTCAATGGCAAATAAAAAAGCTTTTAATTGTAGAGGAAGAGCTCAAGTCAAAAGGAGATGAATTGATTAAGTTTTACCATTATTTGGTGACCCAAAATTGAAGTCCAAGAGGAAGAATATTGGGCCCCAAAATCAGCCTTTGAAGTCCACCAAAAGAACACCCAGAACAGCTTAAAATGAGCTTAAAAGAGGTCCAAAAGGAAGTGTTTCAAAAGGAGTCTAATTGGAGTCCAAAACAATGGCCCAAACTAGTAGCTTTAAGGCCCAATACTGCCCCAAAGGGAGTTGGCCGCCCACTGATGACGTTCAAATCCACTACTAAAAAGTAAATGGACACTATCGCATGCAACACAATTTACCCAACTATGATTCGGGTTGAATCCCATAGAGAACAATATGTAGAAAATTAGGCATGTAAGAGAATTATCACTTATTATGCTAAGCCAAACACTTAAAAGGGCTTTGAGAAAATATTTATGTCTAAATGCAAAAATATAAAATAACCTAGAAAGCCAGTAAAATGATTAATGGCTACAAGCATGGATGCAATGAGAATTATACTCAAGTAACGATCCAATATATTTCACGATTTTACAAATATGAGCGAGTTTATATTAATTAGCCTCCGGTAATAATTTTATATTAGCTTCTTTCGAAGACTAACATTCCTAATTGAATTAACCCTAAAATAATTAAGATATTAATCACACCCGAATATGGCTACAAGTTATTCCATCCTATCCCTAGGTAGAATCTATAAACTGAGGGTTAACGCCTGACGTTCTTGTTAATTAATCTTTCCCGACCCCAAAATTATCTTTTCCAAAATTAATTCAAAGTGAATGGGCGAGTCCTAGGGTTAGCTAATCCCTTTGGAAACATTAAAGAACAAGAATAATTAAATAAATAGTAACTCACTCCATAATAATAAAAATCGTTCAATACATAAGCGCAACAAGATGTTTAATCCATACTTTAAACATGAATATTACCATAAACAAGATTTAAGTGTTGGAAAAAATACTACTCACTTAGATATTCAATACAAAGCAAGAAAATGAAGAAATGAACATAAATGGGTAAGAAATTCTCAACCAAAAGCTTCAAATCTTCAAGACTCAAGTGTGTGTGCAAGAACCCTAGCTCCAAAACTTGTGTTCTCTAGTGAGGAGATGTCAGAGATGTGCAGAAACTAGCCAACGATGTGTTTCCAATAAGCTAGGTCGTGGATTTGTCGGTTTTTGGAATGGAGAAAATGTTAATTGCCAAGTCTCCCCAGGTATGAAGTCCATAGGCCGAACCTGCGGAAACAATCTTCGCAGGTGCGCCTACGCAAAAGCGGATATTAATTCTCATATGCGAAACTTTTGGAGAATTTCCTACTCCGCAGAAGCGGACATGTCGCGCAAAAACGTCTTTGCAAATGCGGACCCAACCGCAGAAGCGGTTTTGCAGAAATGGATTCGTGTTGCAGGTGCGCTTCCCGTGCAATTTCTCCTATCCTGCATACGTGCCCTTTTCTCGCAGGTGCGAGCACCCTCCCGCATATGCGGTTTCACTGAAGAAATTTTTCACATCTTTCCCTCTTTTTTGCTCAATTCCACTTCAGTTGACTTTAATTCTCTTCAAGACTCATTATACCTGAAAATCTAGCAATGGACATGATAAATCACCTCATTATATAATTAAAGGACACAAAAACTAAAGAGAAGACACTAGATTAAATGGTAAAATCACACTCATCAACACCCCCAACTTAAAGCTTTTGCTTGTCCTCCGGCAAATCAAAACCAAATACTCAACGAGGCCCTATCATTTAATGCTCAATTATCATCGCTATCATCTTCAAATCACATTCTCCAATTAAGCACAACTCTTATGATTTTGGTTGGTATTAATAATTAGGCTCAAGCATGTGAACTTCAACCAAACAACTTCCTCATTTAAAACAATCTCAAGAATGCAATGGAGTTTCAAAATAATCAAGTGACAACAACCAAGCCTCAATAAGTGACTCAAAAGCACTAGTCTACTACATATTCTCAATTTACTCAAATCGGAGTATATCAATGTCACCAATCCATCATAATCTATGTGCCCTCACAACAAAGTAAGTCCCAAAATCACCATATTAACAATAACAACACAAGGGAGAAATGCACAAAGACACTCATTCTCAACAAAGAATTTCAAGTGTTACAAAATATCATGCCATAAACTTGCCCTTATTTTAATTCGCCCCCTATTGAAGAACATTCGGTTGAAGATCCCAGAAGGACTTTTTAAGCTAGTAATGTAGGCTTAGGAAAGGTTAGAATAAGCATTTGGGATACAAGTGACTACACCCTCCTTGAACACTACTCACATTTATCTTTTTTTTTTTCTGCACTTTGCTTCTTTTTAAACCACATAGCCCTTATTGACATCTAGTTACCCACATAGAACCTTAAATTGTCTCTCTAATTTTCTCATGACTCCATATTTTTTTAATACAACAATTTTTATTTGGAGCTTGACTGTCTTCATATAAACAACTTTGATGTATATGTTTCTACACACAATGTACATCTTCACCATTTTTCAATTAACACCAACACCCCCAACTTAGGCTTTTAGCCTCATTCTTAACATTCAAGCAGGGACGGGTTCAAAAGAGGAAATTATTTCACAAAAAGGGTAAAGGTTTGTAATGAGTTAGCCAAAGAAAAGTTTAAAGGCTCAAATGGGGTTAACTAGTGATAGTATTTATGCAATGGTAGGCTCTAAGGCTAAAGTGGCTGTTTCAAAGATCACAAAGAATGCCTAAGGTCAGCCCTCCAACCAAACATAATTAACATTAGCCTTGAAAGACCAACCCGGCAAGTTCTAGAAGATAAAAGTAAACACAAGAATTATTTTAACAAAAACTAACATACATGGCACATGAACTAATCAAGACGAATCAATTTCACTTCTTAATAAGAATAATTAGAGCAATATCATGCCAACTAGTGGGCAAAGAGTCACGAAATGAGCCAAAAAGCTATCACAAAAATTATTCTTCTCCATATAACTTACTTTTTCAATTTACAACCAAAATTTGGAAGGGTATTCTTAATTCACACATCACATACAACCGACTAATTTTATAGGTACCAAACAATCCAAAAGTCTCCACATAACAAAACAACACTAATTCCCTTAAGAAAGTCGCCATGCCATCCATCATAGGGAAAAGTAACCCGGTTCAACCCAAAAATATTCCTTGGGAAAGAACCATAGCATAAAGAAAATCCAAGAATAATTTATAGAAAAGTATATAACTACTAAAGAGATAAAAATAATGTAAACTAAAACTACTAAAGAAAATAAAATAAACACTAAAGGAATAAAAATAAAATAACTAAAAACTACTAAGTAAATAAATAAATAAATAAAAATAGACTAACAAAAGCGACTAATCCGCAGTTATATCACTAATCACAGACTAGCCCGGCAAAGGTACATGATAACAATAGTTGAACAAGCCCGGCAAGGGAATACAATATCCATACAAAAGCATAAGCCCGGCAAGGGCAAAAGTTAACCATTAATGTATGAATAAAGTATATTCCCTAAAGCCAACACCAACTAAAAACAATGCAGTGTCCTCACTGCACAATATGAAGATAAAATAAGAGTAGTTTGAGGGTCTCCCCAGTGTCTGCATCAGATTAGCAGACTGCAGGAAAAAGCTAATCATTGTTGAGTAGAGCTCTCAGCCTCATCATCATCGGTAGCATCAGTATCAGCATCAGCAGCACCTCGGCAAGAAGCAATACACTTCACTATCATCTTTATCCTCAACTGAAATCTTCCTGTTTGGCTGCCCCTATTTGAAGATGGCCTTGATGCCTCTCCACATCTTTATCATGAACTTGATCTTCTTCTTATTTTTATCTTTCTCCTTGTGGAAGTCTGCCTGGAGATCTACATGTGCCTTGGCAATGTTTCCATAGGCTGCCTCGAGCCTGCTAACAGAAGCTGGCAACTTCTCATGCGACTCTGCTTGAATCTTCTAGTTCTCCAGGTAGGTCTTCATTTTTTCCCTAGTGAAATACTCGGGCATAGGCTGGGAGTGTGAGGGCCCACTAGAGAGCTGTGACACTAAGTCACGGATAGAGACAAGCTGCGAGTTTAACATCCCAAATGGTCCCTCAAGCAGTGCTGCCTGTGAAGAGGACTCTGGTCCTGCAATAGTGGTGACTTTCCTCTTCTTACTCTTTATTGCACTACCCTCACTCGTTACTCTCAACGGATGAAAGGGTTTGTCGGCCGGTAACCAACGATCGGTGCTACGCACGTCAACATATGCCCGCCGGCACAACTCTGTAATCAGTGAAGGGAACATCAAGCCAGAACTGTCGTCTAGCAAATACTCCTCCAGCTCCTAAATGATATAATGGCCGACATTCACATGAATTTCATCAAGTATGCATGCAATCATCAGGGCCCTGCCATTTGATACATCCGAAACATTTCCACAGGGTGATACTCTGTTGCAGATGATGTAAAGCCACATCTTGGCCTCAAAAACTCGATGGACTTCAAACCCTTTCTCTTGTTGTCCCATTTTGCTTTCTTGTCTGCAGGATAAAGTTTAGAAACTAGCCAATCTCCGTTTGAGCAATGATCTTTTTCTTATACGCGCTTGAGTGGATGGTCAGGTAGCCCTAAAATATCATTGATCTGTTCAATTCCAAAAGCTCACTGTTTTGCCTCTTATAGTGAGTTGTGGGTTGTCAAAGTTAGTACGCTTAAGGTTTGCATAAAACTCATGAACCCACTCCTCCTTGGCCTTACGCGGGATAGGCATGAAACAAGACCAGCCAATGTCTGTAGACGGCCATAAAAGTTTAGAAGTAACTCAGCCAATTTATCCTCGAAGATTCCCTTTTCAAGTATGACCTTCTTTGTAATAAGGTTGTCATAATATCGGCAACGACAATCAGCAGACATGAATCAATCGGTGTCGAATTGTTCCTGCTCAGCCTCTTCCTCAATTTCATGATGAAGTGCCACATTTTTATTTGTGTTTGGTTCCATTTTTTAAGCTTAAAGTACCTAAAAAACAAAAATCAAGTTAGTCAAGAATTATAATCATGTTAAGAAATTCAAAACAATACAATTAGTCCAAAGAATCAAGCCAAACGGGCCCAGCAAGCCATAATTGCATAGCCACTGTTTCTTTTCCAAAATTGCCCAGTTCCGCACCTGCAGAAAAATCAACACAGGTGCTGTTCCGCTTCTGCGGAATTTCATTCGCTTCTGCTAATAGTGACTCCTGAACAGAAGTAGCACTTGCAAAATATACATCGCAGGTGCGAGGCTGCATCTGCGAGCACGTTTTCCGCTTCTGCGGCGTTCATCAAGGATTTCCGAAACACCCAGCAACTGTCTATTTCCTTCACTTCTAAACATGATTTTAGCATACAATTTAGACTCAAGACTTCTAAATTAGTGCACTAGATGATTATACAACTTGATTAAACGTGATTTTAAGGTACCTAGCAACAACATTATTTCGGACAATTTGTCGAACATTTAGTGGGCACTGAGAAGTTATACTTCTTCAATTTAATTTGGTACTCAGACTTCCCAAATGTTTTCGTCATTATCAACAGCACACACAAACATACTCTCAACCAATGTCCCTCACTCCTAAAACTAACATTGATAATAATTGGGGGTTGGGGGGGAGGGAACGTGACTGTGCAAAAAGAACAACCATAGAGAGAAAAGAAAAAAAAATGAAGAAGAAGAAGAAGAAGAAGGAACTGTACGAAAAAAATTTCCCCCCAAATTCTAGAGAGAGAAAATCTGGCGCCAGGCGAGAACAGTAGTTCGACCAGCTTTGGATTTTTCCTCGATCTGCTTGTCTTTGTCCCTGAATCTGATTCGTGAATTTGGGAAGCACACTCGAGCAGTTCCATTGCCTATTTCTAATTTCAAAAGCTTCAGATCACCCTATTTCTAGAACGCAATAGTCGTGAGTTGCGTTCTAACATTTCGAGCACCATTGAGTTTAGATCTGTGATTCTGGATTTATGATGCAAACTTGAGCAGTTCATCGTTGTCTCTGTAACGATCTGTTTCTTTTCATTTCTGTTTTGGTACTGATTAATCGCAGAGATTTGAGTTGAATCTGGAACCTCAGCTCAGGAAGCTTGTTGCCCTGCAACAGATTAAGCTTGAGCTACTGGGTTCTGCGCATTGCTACCAGTGAAGTTGCGAAGAGCA
>MCJB01052175.1:87233-131115 GCA_002018475.1 Nicotiana obtusifolia | reverse complement strand
AAAATAAGGGTGACTCAACAAAAAGTTTGTGTACGTGATGCTTCTATGAGACTTGTTGCAGAAAAAATTGACCGGGTAATGCATATGATGACAGTTATAAAGCAGCACATAAAGGAAACATTATAAACACATAAACAACTAGCAAATAATAAAATGACATAAACAAAATAAAAATCAAATAAAGAAAGAAAAACATAAAAACCTCAACTGAATATTCAAAAAAGCCAACAAGATCAAGTACCAGCTCGAACCTGCAACTCCCTAGCAGAGTCGTCAAAGCTGTCACGCCCCTTTTTTTTACACCTTAACCCTCTTTAAAAAGACAAAGGTGATTTTAAAGCTCAAAAGGGTTTTAATTTGAAAGCAACAAAATTCGTGTTTCAAAGAATTTTTAGAGTCGCCGCCTGATATTTGGTTTTGGTGTGTCAGGTCACAGTTTAAAAATGATTTTTCCTTTTGAAAATATATTTAGACTCTAAAACATAGTCTGCACCAGAGATTCCGAGAAAGGGGGTTCATTTGACTTGGGAAGAAGGTGTTAGATATTCCCCGAGTCCCATAACTAGTACGGTTGCATACTTGATCCGGTTGGCTTTAAAGAATATTCAGTCTGAGGCAGAAACACACAAAAGCAAAAATAAACACAAAGAGGCTCAAGGTCGTCCACACCTAATAAAAGAAAAATAGGAGAAAAGAAAAGAAAGTACTCAAAGAAAACATACTAAAAATTCTAATCTATCCTATATTGTTTCCTTCATGATGCTCGTCACGGCCTCCAAATACAAGTACTACGGGGTATTTTTTGGATAAATAATAAACTAAAGGGACGACCTCTCACCTTGAATAAAAGAAAAGACTAAAAGTTTGTCTTACCCAAGTGAGGTCGGCCTAAAAATGCTACTAGCAAATAATATAACAAAATAAAAAGAGAACTAAATAAAAGGATAATTCTAAGTCATGCACATGTTCTTTTAACTTTTTAGCTTTTTTATTTATCTAAATCGAGCCCAATTCCTAAACATGCAAGTCAAAGGTTAAAAGCTAACGGGCTCGATCTTTCCTTTCCCGCAATCCAACAATCATTCACCAATAAGCCAAGCACGGTGACAAATATATAGCATTCAGGAGAACACTTAGGATTACTATCCAACAAACAAAGGCAGAAGTGATAATAATAAGATAAGACAAAATGATGGATTTAAAATATGATGAGAGCCTGTATTCCCCCAAACCCCTTGCAAAAATGACCTTTCTTTACTACAATAAGACCAATTTAGTAAGATCACTCACACCAAACTTCACTGAGTTCCCCAGACCCACACATGCATATGTTGCTCATGGTGTATAAGATGCAAATTTCATGTGAGCAGACAGAATAGTTTTCATTTTCACAAGAGGCAACCTCAATAATCAGAACATAACACGTTATGCAAGCACCTCAAGACGAAGTTTGATGGAGCAACCGAAAATGCATCAATCACGACTTAGGCCAATGAAAACGAATATCAAATCAAGGAGTCCAATAATTAATAAGCAACAATAACAGGTTAAGGCATCAAATATTCTATCTAAATTTCAACCATCATGCTTGGCTTACAAACATAAAGTTATTTCACAAATTAATTTTTAAACCTAACTCTAGCATCTTTTACGTGCGACTCCAAATAGGACAATAAGGATGCTCAATGACAATTAAATGTAGATAATAGTAACTTATGCTTCATTTGACAAGTTGCAAGACAAGTTTAAACTCCAAACATGCATATGCCAAAATTCAAACTGATATGAACATTAGATGCCTTTTTTACTCTTACTCCTCATTCTTATAAGCAGAAACAGAACACTCCTAGTCCCTTTGAACCCAGGATCACATCATATTAAAAATCGACACCAAAGTAAGAATAAAAGGGAAAAGAGCTTGACCTGAAATTGCTTTTCAATTAATAGAACTTCAGCAACTATGGCAACTGAAAATTGAACTTTCAATTGATGAAATTTCCAGCAGTACACGAACAGAATCGAGCAAACGCTACAACCAAAACTCGAGACAGCAATCAAACTCAAACGGGATCACGAACCGAACTGCGAACGACATCTCGAACTCCATATTTTGAAGCGAAATTCCGAAATTAAAATGAAGAGAGAAATTGAAAATATTTTTGTTTTTGGAAATTTGGATCCTACTGACTCAAGAACAGAAATATATTTTTTTTGGTATGATTTTTTTTTTTTTCTGAAATCTAAAAGAAGAACCCTAATTGTCTCCCCAAAGTTCTCTGTCCCAAAAAATCCTCCTTGTAAAACTGAAGTCACCCCTTAAATATTTGAATCTAGAACCTTCTATTCTTGTGCTCCGAGAAATGTGGGCCCCAAACCAAAAATCCGAAATCCCTTTTTGGATAAATTCCACAGAAGTGGAATATCTCGGATCAAAAACATTAATTCAAAGGCCCTCCATTTTTCTAAGATTTATCAAGGGCTCGAATTTGTTCAAGAGAAAAGCAAAAAGAATGGAAAAATGCATGAGGAAGATTCGATTCGTTGGGATTTGGGTGACGTGGAGGTGAGAGGAGGGACCATAGAGAATCGGATGAGTGAACTCGCCGGATTTGGTGAGTTTTTTGGCGAGTTGTGGGCGTGCGGGAGGCGGCAGCAAAGGATTCTTTAAGTTTAGGATTTGTGATTATAATGTGGCTTTTATATGGAGTGTGTGGAGGAATAAGGGCCATTGGATTTAATTGAGATGAATGGTTGGGATTTAAAATGAAAATGGGACGGCTTTGTGGCCTGGGTCGCAGGTCAAGGAGCTTTGGGCTCAGGTGTAGTGAGTTGTGGGGTTCGGCCATTGGGCTCAAGAAATCCGAAATTGAGCGACCTCTTTTGGTCATGTAAATTCAAACAAGAAAAGTTCTTCTTTAGGCCAACACAAATGCCTACTGAAATAAGATAAACAAGTAAACTAATTCCTAATCAATTAAAATAAATTTTATTATCGTATGAAATTATTTTTGTTTTTTCAAATATTATACTAAAAATAAAAAGAAAATAGGTTAAAAGCATAGCAAATATTAAAATAATATCCCTACAAAATACTAATAACCTAAGTTAAATACAAATATGTAATAAGATGAAAAATATTATAAAAGTGAAACTATTTTTTGTAATCAAATTTATGTTTTAAAGTTAAAAATAAAAGTAGACTGAAATCCTATAAAAATAGGTAAATATCTTAAAAATACTAAATTTTAATAGTGGTACAGGTCAAAAATTACGTGCTTACAATTGTTCATTCCCTAGCAACAATTTTATAATGATTTTAGCCAATTGAACGGATCTTCTTATCAATTCAAAGATCATTTGGATTCCATTAGTAATGAGGATTCTGAATATCATACATTTATTAATCAAAGAGAGATTCAACAATGAAAAGAAAGATCAATTCTTTGGGATTTTTCCTTTCTTCGAACAGAACCAAAAGAGATAGAGTCATGTCAATTCTTGAAATATCTTTCTAGATACTCAATATCCCGGCTACTCACGGAACGTGAGAAACAGACGATTTTTCCGGAAAAAATCAAAGAATTCAAATGGCAAACCATGTGGAAAACTTCAATAACTACCCTATCTAGGTTTGGATTGATAGACTACATGTATAAGCAGAAATGACTGGGAGTTATTGATAGTTATAGAATTTTTATTCTTTTTGGTCCAGCTCTAGAGTAAAAACGAGCTAGCAGTTGTACATATTTATACTTGGTTAAATAAAATTTTGTCTATTTAACTAAAATGTAAAAAAAATATATATATATATATATATATAGAGACAACTCGATTAAATTCATTTATATATTTTTGCTTTAATTCTTTCTACTTTTATTAATTCTCTTTGCTCTTTTTTATATTGAAATGACCGCGCGGATATGTATACTAGTATCATAACAAAATGACAAGCTTCAGACGCATCTGAACAAACATGTCTAAACTTAACAAAGATCTTCTGCATCTTAAATCTAAACAATTTTGGGTTAATGTTTGCATCATTGAATGCATATCTTGACTGCAAAATAATAAATGCAATAATAATCCGACTCCTTTAATGAAAGAGACACTTGGGATACCCAGCATTTTCCATTGAGAAGACAAGGTTTATTCATCCACAAGGAAAAATAATACAGGACAGCTCCTATTTCTAAGAAGCTGCAAAGAAGATTTCTCATTTTCTCTTTACCTCGTATTCTTTTGACACACTCCTGCGTAACTTCAAATAGCCTCGTATTCTTTTGACACCCTAATATTCATCCTGTAGGCTGCAGCAACAACACGTTCATTAAGACTTTTACGTTTGAGAGATTAATTAGCATCTCAATTTAGTTACATCCAAGTCAAACTTGCAGCAGTTCGATACCAAAGTTAACTCTGGGATTCCCTAGGCAGACCAGCTTAATCTGACCTTTGCCTCAGCTGAAATCCCTTGCAGACCTTTGCTCTTAACATCCAACTCCATACAGTCGATTCATCATACAATAGAAGTTTGTTCGCCCCTGAAGTCGGATTCAAACGCAGTAAGCAGTAGAATTCATCTTGAAACAACATAATATATGTGATAGAAGAAAAGTAAAATGCACTGGACAAAAGAAAAGTAATAGAGGAAACTGGGGTTGAAAGAGATATATATTTCTTTGTATAATGTTGCATAGCAATAAGGAGACATCTTTGAAAGTTAGAGAGCTCTAAAACAAAATCTGAGGACTATTATACTTATTACTTTGACGCTACCACTATTCAGATAATGCATGTTATGCATTTATGTTCAATTAATCAAGTTATAGTCAGTTCTTTCAGGCAGTGGCGGAGCCAGGATTTTAATTAAGGGGAGTCAAAATATAAATAAGTAAGCACACAAAGAAATCAAGGGGAGTCAACGTATAGTATATACACATAAAATTAAGAATTTAGCATATTTACACAGTGTAATTTTCCGACGAAGGGGTATCAATTGACTCCCCTTGCCAATGAGTAGCTCCGCCACTGCTAGTTTCAGGCCCAGAAAAGCAATTAAACAGATTATCCAAATATAAGCAACATTGTACCACTGATCCTCAAAGAAGATTAATATATGAAGCCGATGATAAACAGCTACACATTTCTGACTTTCTTACTCAAAGAATTAGCCCTTGGAAATAAATAGTTCAAGCCAAAACGACAGAGCAGATTTCCTGGAGAAGTAGTCCCAAAATTCCAAGAAACAACACATTATACTAGTAACTCATTTTCATTGCATCCTAGTTTACACATCATTCTTACTCCTCAGAGGATCCTTCCTCTCAAACCTCAATGGAGTTGGAGGTTAGTTTCTATTTAGAAGCATGTAACCTCTCTTGCAAATAAGCAGCTTAAAGAAGTTTCTTTACCTCATGCATGGTTTCATTGTCTTTATATACAAAATTTTCTGAGATAAGATAGAACATGGCACGTGTATGAAGTGATGTGACTTAATTGAACGGTATGAAATGATGTGATTTAATTGATCCAATTTTAACAAGATTTCATGATATTTCAGTCGCTTGGAAGAGTGTATCTTTGAACAATCACCCTTGTTTATCCCGTATGACGTATTAAATCACATATAACATAATCCTCTTCCATGCTCAGACAAAAAAAAATAGATAAGCATGGGCCAAAAGGATGTTTGGAGAAGAGTTAAAAAAGAAGAAAATACGCGACCACTTGGATAATCAACTACTTATTTAAACCTAGCTTGGCATTCCCTGGTACAGCATTGTCCTGGTAATATCTTTAGTAAGACATCATATTTGTTTCGGTGAGCAGATGCATCTGCTACCTATTCTGAATCTTTGGGTCAGGAAACCAATATATTTTGAATAATGAGCAATCAGTACAAGACTTACCATCTCAGATAAAATAAGTATAAGCAGCCTAAACAGGTCAGCCAACCTCTGCTACAATTTCTTTGACATCTATATCAGCTAGAGTCTCCTTGCCAAACAGCAAAAATCCAACAGTTGCCTACAAGAAGAACACCATATTCAATCTCAAGAACTTCTTTTTTTCCAATAAGTTTTCAACTTGTACAGGACATAACCAATTTGGGGAACTTTTTCTATCAGATCTTTTATCTTTTTGCATTATCACGGTGGAAGAGGCCCAAGGAAGTTGGAGGGAGTGTGGTGTTAGGGAAAAGTGAAGACATTGTGTGGATAACTCAATTCACTCCTTTTTTTGTGCGCTGAGCTCCAAGATTTTTATAACAATGAATTCCATTCCCTGCTCTCCCCTCACCCCAAAATAACATTAAGGATATGCTCATAAGTTTCAATTGGAAGGAAAAGTACATACCAATCCTGCGTTACTATCAACCTTCTTAAGGATCCCTGAAAATCCTGCAAAGGCTCCAGAGACAACTTGAACAGTTGACCCTGGCACTAAAGACTTATCATCCGAGCCTCTTAAGTCATCACCTGCAACTGCAAGAAGGTCTGAAGCTTTTTTGGATTTCCTTCCTTGTTTTTTAGGCACAACTTTGCCGTCAGCGGGAGCTTTACTAGAGTCTTTAGTCAGCTTGAAATCTAAACCTCCTTCTCCTTGTTCCTCTTCTTCAAAAGCTTGATCAACTTTCTCTTGTTCTTCCTTCGCTTGTTTAAATATGGCTTCCAAGTCATCTTTATCTACAGGTCTGGGTTTATTGATCTGCCGTTTTCTGCAAATGTTTTAAACATTAAGGTACTGAGAAAATGACCTAGGATACTTTGTAAGTTAACCCTTTAAATAATGAAATAGGTACAAAGGCACACGTTAACATAAAAGTCATATAAAGGGAGGCCAAAATATAGATGTCAACCAAAGGCAGCCAACTAGTTTACAAGCTATACAAAATTAGATTGGGGGTGATTTTTAAGAAAAAAATTCTGATCTTAGGTCAAGTTACTTAGGATATTTTCCACTCATTCATGTAAATTTCCATAAACATAGGGCTAATTGGGTCAGACGCATACACTGTGGTTCCTTATTTGTAAAAAAAACAGTTCCATGTTGCCAAAGAAAATTGCACCAATATATCAAACAAATTGAAGACAGGTCCTCTTTCTTGGCCAAGCAATTTTTGTAAACTTGTGAATTGTGATAGGGACAACAATGAATGCTTACGTATTTCCCACCTTGGATCCAAGAAAGCCTCCAATTCCATCACATTCTCGAATGAAATCATGTATTTCTTTGTTCAGTACACACCTCAAAAACACACACCCCGGAAAAAGAGGTTTCGGTTTAACTGAAAGTGATCCGTTCTTTAATTTCCTTTTGACCTGTACAGATGGAATGTATACCTGCAGAAATTTACAGTTAGTCAAAACATATTGAAAAGTAAATTCCTTCATCAATAAAAACACTTTATCCCCTTCCAGTTCGAGGTAATCCAACCTCGAGCTTCGCTGAAAATCAACTTATAGGGAAGCTCATTGGTTGGAGCAGAATCAACTCTGATTTCAAGCAAACTGACCCACAATAAAAGAACTATGATTTCAAGCAAAGAAAATCAGTGGTGGAAACTGAGATGAAAGTTGGGGCTAATTTTTTTTAGAGGAAAATTTCTACAGCAATAGAAAAACTGATAGACACATGTTTATTCTTTATGATATGGTTATCTACAGGTTCATAGCTTACATTCTGATACACGAGAAAAATTCTTTGCAGTTCCATGTAAACAGGAAATTATGCAAGCTTTAGAATAATGAATATTGCTTTAAAGGCTTCACAAGCAAGCTTCTCTCAAGCCCTCACATTTTGATAAAAAATGAATACTTTTATAAAGGCAAAAAAATTGGTAAGATGATTCTTCCTATCTGTCTAAGCCTTGGTGGATACAGTTACTTGTATCTGTGTTGGTGGAAAGTAGTAGGTACTGGTGGATTAACCAAGATGCGTACAAGGTGACCCGGGCACCACCATTATCCGAAGAAAAAATGAATACTACAAAGACACACAGTTCACTTGCCTTGCTACTTTCTTTTCCTCAACTATATTTTTCTCTAGTTATACTTAAACGCATTCTTGCAGAAACCTATAACATCCTAATTTCATGAACCTCCATAATTTTAATGCTTGGACATCTTTTCACGTTCTTAATGTTCCTGTTAATGAAGGGCCAATTGTGCTTCTTGGAGCTAAATTATGTACAAACTATAGTCTAATGGTCCCTATTAATTGTTGGAAACTAGATAGGCAGCTAGACCTTTAAGATTTTCACCTTGAATTTTGACATCAGTTAGACCTTTAAGATGGAGGGATCCACTTAGATCATTTTCTAACTTCAGGAGTGTTGCAATTCGGGGGAAAAAAGAACCTGTCTTGCAATTTTTAAGATATTGGACCAGGATAAATTAAGAAACTTCAGCAAGAATCATTTGATCAATTAACCAACATCAATAATTTGTTGCTTAACAAGCCTATTACTCCATCAAATACTCTACTTTAATCTTTTTTTTATTTTTATATGATGAAAATACTACTATAATCATACAAGATTAAGACTATACAGAACGATCAGAGGGTGCAGATGCATCCTCTCTTTAATTAGACTCTTTACCTTGAATGTGTTAGCAAATCCATTAATAATGGTAACATGTAGCCTACTTTTTAACTGAAAATCTAAAGCATAAATGCTTAGTGTGGGTTTTGGGAAGAAATGCCAAAGCTTCCAATAAGCATACACAATCAATCAACGCTTTAACCCAAAATAAAGTTGGAGTCCACTATATGATTTGTATATAACAGTTCCACTCTATCTGAGTCCAAATTATTCATATGCTACTTTTCTAATCAGTGGTTTTTAAACAAGGTTCTCTAAATTTCACACTTATCACTGCATATACCACAAAAGTAAAGACCAAAAACACCAAATTATAAACTTCAGCACCAAAACAAACAATAAAGATCAAATCTTTATCTACCTGGAAATCAATATTTGGAAAATTCCTAGCAAGAGCGCGGGCCATTCGTTCAGCAGTATCATGACCAGTAACTCTTGATACTCTAATAACCCACCATTGAGGACCCAATTTAGCAAGGTTATCAAGATTAAGCTCTTCAGTCCAAGACTTATATTGCTTTTTGGGTTTCTTAATTAGCCTTTCTTCTACCTCTTCTTTCCAATTATAACCTGTTTTGCTCTCTCTTCTCTCGTTCCTCATTTGCCTTCTTTCTTTAGCAGTTAGAAGATTCTCTTTAGGTGATGAATCCACAGTTGCACATACCCTTAATGATATGGTTATCTGGGGTTTGAGGAAAGTGGAGGTTGGTGACAATTTGGGACGAAATAGAGGGGGATGACTCCATGAAAGAATAGCTTGCTTCATCTTCTTCAAACAAAATTCGGATACTTCTTGTGGTGGTTATACGATGACATATCTAGTTTTCTTCCTTGCGCGTTAATGGGCTAGTCTAGCTCACTTTGCTATTTAAGTTGAGCGGGTGATGGCCCAATTCCACAATTAGGGGGAAGTGCAGAAATAGCCGCTTTTAGGACCTGTTATCTAAAACTACAAGTATAAACCGTCTCAAAATTAAAACTGCTACAAAATCAAGCACGAACTTCAGCTCTGGCAATTCAAATTTTCAGACACGAAGGCCTGAAATTTGATTTTGACAGTTCAAACTACAGATCTTCGGGTTTGAACGAAGGTCTCAAGTTAGTCTCTAGCAATTCAAGTCTTCAAACTCGAAGGCCTAAAGAAAAAGGAGGAGGATCGGATTGAAGGTTTTAAATCTGGCTAAACATTAAATAGCTGAATATATTTTAAACGGTACACTTAAAATCGACTACTGATATAGTTTCTACCATAAATAGTTGGTCTATCTATGGGTATGGGCCTGCCCGAACTGTCTATTAAATACGAGTGAAATTTAAAAATAGTCAGATTTACAAATGATAATTGAAAAATAGTCACAATTTTAAAAGTAATCGAAATTTAACCACTTTTCATGTAAAGATAAATTTGAACGAAAACTCTATTCAAAATCCGAAAAATATTCCAGCATAATATACTGGAGTTCGAACTTTTTACATGTGAACTTCCAGCATAATATACTGGAGTTCCAGCATAATATACTAGACCAGCATAATATGCTGGAAGTTCATACACAGGTGCCCCAATCTCCAATATATTATGTTGGAACTTTCCGTGTTGCAGCAAAATAGTGGCTATTTTTTTTAATGACTTTGTAAACGCTGGCTATTTTTCAATTACCAGACCGAAAACTGACTAGCCCGTGCTATTTTTACATTAAATACTTTGCTCATCTGACAAAAAAAATCACTAGGCATCCCTTTTGTGAGCTGGTGTTTTAATTATATTTTTTGTTCCCATCCATAAATCTATATATATTTTAAAGGAGTAAAGTTATCATATATAATTGACATTATGGTTAAGCCACGTGCCAAGCTAATAAAAGCCACGTGGCAATCTTTAGGATAAAATATAAAATATTTATATCTATATATATATATATATATTAAAAAATAAAGTTTAGATTGTGGTTAAGCCAAGTGACAAGTTCCTACTTGGCAATTTAGGATAATATTGAGTAATAATTAATTTAAATTGAAAGATAAGATTATTTTTTGAATTTAAATGGAAAGATAGTAAATATGATTCTTTTGCATCTAAATAGAGAGAAAGTGAATATTTTTATTTAAAAAAATAGCCTACTGCCCTATCTTATCTAATAAGTTTTTTTTTTTAAAATCAAAAGATTAAAAAATATCTCTATCTTAACTGTAGGAAATTATGAGTCCACCCATAAGGGGTGCTCTAAGGGTCCATTAGGGCAATTAATTTGGCTCTAATTATTTTCTATATAAGTACACCTAAAGTGTATAATTAAATATAGAAGAGAGACAGACTCCCAACGCATCATATTCTCTACTGCACATCATTAGGCTTTAGACTGTGATTTAAGGGTTGATCCGTCACAATGTGACAATCACCACCAACCAGTAATTCCAGCTGTGGTTCGTTTCAGATTTTCGCTTCCGTGTCACGAAGAACAAGTAAATTCTCGTTTTACGATTTACGCGCTAAATTAATGTGTATAGTTTATCGCGTTCCTTCATTGGTATCAGAGCTTTAGGTTGGCATTCTGGTTCGGATAAATAAAAGATATGTTCTGTCCTTTTTGTAAAACAAATATGTGTATCTGTTTTTATTGTGTGCAATTGGAATGCATATAAATTTTATCTACATTGTTTTTAAGTATAGTTTTTAAATAAGTGTGATAAGGTTTCAACACTGATTTTGAGATTATCAGTATTTTTAATTTTGTATTAAATCTGGTAATCAATCTTTTTATATAATTGAAACTATATAAAAAAAAAAGGATCAGTTCTTTTTTTGGTTTTACTCCATATCTATCAAGGGGAATCAATTTCTCATGTTATAATTTTTTTTTTGCGATCAACCCGTTCTCGTCGCACCTGAGATTTTGCTGCCGCTGTTGGTGGTCACTGCCACGTAGTCATGGCTGAATTTTTTTTTTTTTAAAAAAGGAGGTCGTGAGAGGCCATGGCTTCTGTTCTCTCTGAATATCTAATAGAAAAGATTGAGCTTGGTGCTCCATGGCCAAGAAGAAGAAGAAGAAGAAGAAGAAGAAGAAGAAGAAGAAGAGAAGAAGAAGAAATAAAGGTTTCACTTTATTTACAATAGTTGTAATGGTGACAGCAACGGAATGGCAAAAAGGAAGAAGAGAAAATAGTCTTTTCTCTATCTAAAACCCTAAAAAGAGTGATTCAAAGAAAATGAACTGGGAAAAGAAGAGAGCGACATCTCAAGCTTAGCCAGCTCAGCATGCTAAAAGGGCAAAGGATGAAAAAGCCAAGAACAAACGTTCCAAGCGTGTCAAAGCTGCTAGAGTGAAATGCTATAATTGTGAAAAAAGGGTCACTATGCCAAAGATTGTTCTGAGCCTCCAAGAAAGGTATTTCACGATACTCGAATTAGTGAACTTTGTGTTTCTAGTTCTGTTTTTCTAACTGAATCTAATCCTTTGTGGGTTGTAGACTTAGGAGCAACAGACCACACAGCCTGGAAACGCAGCGCCTTTGTTGAATTTCGGGGAGTTTTCACGCGGAGCAAAGTGGATATATATGGGCAATAACAATAAAGTTATTGTTGAAGGGATCGGTACATGCAAGTTAGTCTTGCGTGGTGGTCGAGACCTAATACTACATGATGTTCTCTTTGCACCAACAATTCGCCGGAATGTTATTTCAATTTCAGTTTTGCTTAAGCTAGGATTTGACTTGTTTTGTCATGGCAATTCTGCCAAGTTGACTTATGGTTCAACTCATGTGACCAGAGGTCTAATTGTTATGGATTTGGATTATGATTCATTTAATAATAATGCTAGTTTTTCTATGTTTGTTTCTTCACATAAATATGATAGTGATATAAACATATGGCATCTTAGACTTGGTCATATTGGCCAACTAAGAATGAAAAGGTTAGCAAAACAAGGTCTGCTTTCCAACATTGAACATGTGGAGTTGTCCACTTATGAAAATTGTCTAGCTGGAAAATCTGCAAGAAAACCTTTTGGTCAGGCAACTAGAGCTGAATATCCTTTACAATTCATCAATTCGGACATCTGTGGGCCTATGAATGTTAGGGCTAGGCATGGAGCAAGTTATTTCATCTAATTTATTGATGACTTTACCCATTTCAGTTATGTCTATTTAATTTCCCACAAATCAGAAGCAATAAGTTGCTTCAAACGCCATATGAGCTTAGTGGAAAATCAATTAGACAAGAAGATAAAAGCTCTTCGAACTGACCGTGGTCGTGAATACTTATCAACCCAGTTTAATGGGTTATGTGATGAAAAAGGAATAATTCATCAGTTGACTATCCCAAATACTCCATAACAAAATGGTGTTGCGGAGAGAAGAAACAAAATGCTCCTAGAAATGGTTAGGTCAATGATGACACAAGCTAACCTCCCAATTAATTATTGGGGTGATGCGTTGCTTACTGTCACCTTTATACTTAACCGAGTACCTACAAAATCAGTTACAAATACTCCATATGAGTTGTGGACTGGAAGACAACCCGACCTGAGTATATTAAGACCTTGGGGTTGTGCTACCTATACACATGATTCCTTTCACAAATATGGCAAATTGGGCCCGAGGGGAAAGAAAAATATCTTTATAAGATACTCTAAAACCTCAAAGGGTTAAGTGTTTATAGGTCAGCAAGACATTGGGAATATAACTAAGTTTGAATCATGAGATTTCACATTCTTAGAGGATGAGTTCCCTAAGAAGGGAGAGGTAGGTCAAGACCGAACCTTATTTGAGATAATGGATCATGAAGTATAAGGATCGCTCGTGTGGAAGAATTTTAGCAGATGATGAATTAGTTTCTCATCAAAGACCACATTCATCATCAGATGCGAATGAAAGTAATCCTTCTACATTTAATGGATGTGACCAAATAGATCTTGTTCCAAGTGGGAGCGAGATGGTCACATATCTTGTTCCAAGTGGGAGCAGGATAACTGTTCTTGATCCGGGTAGGAGCAACATTGATCCAAATGGGAACAATGATAAATCACAAAATAAGACGTGATTCTCGTAAAAAGATTTCCCGCCGACGATTTGATGTCGAAGGTGGTGAACTATTTATGATGCTCCTACAAGAAGAAAACGAGCTTAAAATGTAAAAGAGGCTCTCTTATGACCTTCTAAGGATAAATGGACAAAAGCAATGGAAGATGAACTGTCTATGAGAGTCAACAAAGTTTGGGAACTAGTTGACCTCCCTGAAGGACGCAAAGCGATTGGGAGCAAATGGATTCTCAAAAGTAAGCTCAAGGATGATGGCACAATTGAGAGATATAAGGCTCGTTTGGTGGTGAAAAGGTATACACAGCAGAAAGGAATAGACTACGAAGAGACTTTCTCGTTTGCTGTACAATTTACCTATGTTCGCCTGGTTCTAGCTATTTTGCAAGCTTAGATCTTGAATTACACCATATGGATGTAAAGTCTACCTTTCTCAATGAAAAACTAGATGAAGAAATCTATATGGAATAACTGAATGTTTCATTGAAAAGGACCACGAACAAAAGGTTTTTAGACTTTTGAAGTCAATTTTTGGCCTCAAACAATCTTCAATGCAGTGGTATATAGCTTTCAGAATGTTCTTGTATACAATGGTTTTGCCATGATGGATGAAGACCATTGCGTTTACACCAAGAGATCAAGAAATAAGCTTGTGATTTTAACATTGTATGTAGATGACATACTTGTGAGCACCTAGTTTTTGACCATATTTAGATTTTTCATCACTTTGTAGTATGTAAATACTTGCAAAGTTTAATCTTGATATTTCAGCTTTTATTTTACCTTTTTAAAGGTTTTATTTATGAAAATTCAAAATACAAAAATAGTCATTTTTAGAGTAGTAATTTTTATTCTTGCCAAATAAAAAAATTCACAAAAAAAAAAATACTTTTTCGTTCAATGTTAGTAAGCTAGCAATGTTATCATTTATTTTTATATATCCCTTAGCCTAAAAATAGTTAGTTAGTATTTTTTATTTTAGTATTTTTATTAAGTACTCTTCAAAAGAAAAGAAAATGAAAGAAAAAGAAATCCATTCCTAAACTTTTTCTAACGGATTCAAGCCTAGAAGTCCATGTTCACATACAATACACATTAGCTAGATTTTCTATTTTTTAGAATATTTTCTCCATTCACTTTTATTCTTTTTTCTAAACTTTCTTCTCAAGAAATAGGACATCTGTACATTTTTGATATTCTTATCCACATGCACCTTCCCGGTTACATCCCACACCTCACATAAAATAGATATAGAAAGGGACGGAGAGAGACAAAAAGACCCAACAATGAAAACCCTAGGGCTTCATTCTCTTTCACTGAAGCAGCAGCTGCAAAACCTCCCATCTTCCTCCTAAAAGCACCAGCAAAAATTCAGCCAAAAGAGAGCATCAAACCTGCCTTTCTAGCCATGAAAGACCCATAAACACCACCACAAACAGCCCCAACTTCAGCCATTTAAAACACCTTGAAACCCAGCAAAAAACATACCATAAAACCCACCATTTTACCCTGAAACCAAGCTAAAAAATGCAGCTGAAATGTCCCCAAAACTCAGTTGAAAAACACACCAAAAGTCAGCCACTAAACAACCCCAATATCACTCCAAAAACAACCTGAAATCACCCCCCTAAAACAGTCCAAAAATGACCTCCAAAAATAGCTCTATTTCTCAGCGAAATCAGCCAAACCAGCCCCCTCAAAAACGAACTAAAACCTGCTGAAATCAGCTGGAAAACGCAACAAAAACAACTGCTAACACCACCCAAAAATGCAGTAGTTTAACCACCAAACACAGCACCTTTCTCTACTAAAAATAGCCCGAAACTCCATGAAGATTAGTCGCTAAAGTCACCAAAAGCCAACTGAAATCACTTCAAAAAACTAGTCTGAATCCCAGCCCTTTTTTGCACAAAACTTGCAACTCCAAAGTTTCAGTTCGGGCTACCGTCAAGGTACCGATCGTTGGCTTCGTCTGTTGTCGAGGTCCGCTCGGGTCTTCTGAATTTGTATGGCTATTCAATTTCTCTTTGATATAAAAGAAAGTATTGCTCGCTAAAGGTCCATCATTATTCTTCTTTATTACTATTCTATTTGGTGTTTGTAGTTTGACTCATGTCGACAAATCTCGACTTATTTTGGTAATTATCTTTTTGTTAGCATGTCTTAATTGAATTTCTCATTTTCCTTGATATCTGTCGGTATGTTGCGTTGAGTTATGATGATGGCGAAACAAATTGCTGAACCTTTTTAACATTAGATGAATTAGGTGAGTAGAACTTCATTTTAATTGAACCTTGACTAAAGTTAATTGACTGGGCCGCAAATGTTGCTAATAAGTTAGAAGAATCAGCCGTGGGCCAAGGCATTTGGGTTTTCAATAATTTGATCCAAAAAGACATAATTCTGACGAGTTCAAGATCTTAAACCTAAGTAGTATTTCTTCCAAAATAAGAATAATTTCCATAATTCATGTGACCTCACAGTAAATCTCAAAGTAGTTGGGGACAATACAAAAATGTTAGTGTGCTTTTTGGCAGGCTCATAACCAATCCATCGTGATTATGTATATGTTCGCGTGACATAATTACGATTTCTAAAGTTAAAACCAAGGTATGCATTCGCGCAACTTTGGATGAAACAATCTTAATAATAAAGTGTTACTCGTTGTGTACACGTACGCATGACACGACTTTGACACCTCAAACAAAAATGGATTTACACATATGTGATCCGTTTCAAAGATAAATCCATAACGCTATAATTAAAAGCGGTAAAAAGGGTAAATACACGTAGGATCTAAAATATGTAATTAAATAATTAATTAAGTCATGTATGATTAATGCGACCGTGCTAAAACCCTGCAACCCGAGAATGTCTAACACCTTCTTCTGGGTTAACAGAACTCCTTACCTGGTCTTCTGGTTTTCACGGACTTTAAAACAAAGTCAAATTTCCTCGATTTGGGATTTAAAATAAATCGGTGACTGGGACACCATAAAATTATTCCAAGTGGCGAATCTGAATTAAATAAATAATTCCATTTCGATTAATGTCACTTTAATTGGAAAAACTCTCTAACCCTCGGGAAAAAGGAGGTATGATAGCTTTGGCGACTCTGCTGGGGAATGAACCCATAATCTCTGGTTTAGGGTTCAGAATTCGAGCTTGTTAACGTGATCTATACTTGGCTTTCTTGATTGTTGTTATTACTGTGTTTGTGGGCCTAATTGTGCTAATTGCCGCTCATTTAGTGCTTTGATATTATTTGAACTGTATAAACTGTCTTCTTACGCCTCCCTTCTGAGTCTTTTGAATTTATGGTGCACACGTATGCGTGGCCCACTTTTTTATTAGAGGTAGTACCAAATAGAACGAGGATGGATCAGCAACTAGGCCGGGCAGATTTTCGTGCTCCCGGTACATTGCTCCCACCTTGGCTCGAGCTGTCAGCTGGGGTAAGCCATGTCTAGAACACACCCCCAGATTTTCAAACCTAGAATAATATAGCCTCACACCGGATCCCTAGTAGGACCATTTGTTTGCATCACGTGCATTTGACTTTGAGGACTCAACACAGGGGTTGGGTTCGTCTAGGACAGGTGTACCCGAAATAAAAGACCATCTTGATGCATCTTACGTGCTATTTGTGCATTTATTTATTTTGGCTTGCATGTTGATCGGCTAGGGAAAGAAAATCAAGAGAAAAACGAAGAGTGAGGTAAGAGAGAAATTTGCCTGGTTCTGAAAAGTTTCGGTATTTGAAAAAATCTAGAAACTCTGCCAAAATTTTGAAAAAATAAATTGAAAACAAAAATCATTTCAAAATGAGTCAGTTTTCCTGTTGTGTCAAAACTGACTGAACTATGCGGATCTGATTCTCACCGGATGTGAGATACATAGGCAAACCTCATCGGTTCTGACCCTAATTTTCAAAAAGTGGAAAAATATTTTCCCTTTCCTTAATTCCCTCTTTAGAATTCTTTCCTTAGAAAATCCAAGAAAAAAAACTAAATCCAAAAATATTTTTCTTCTTTTCCGAAGTCTTTCATTCGAAAAAAAAAAATCAAATCAAAATCCAAAATATTTTCTTACTTGTTTAGAATTCCTTCTTTAATTTTTTTTAAAATTCCATAAAAAGAAAAAAAGCAAAAAAAATATATTTAAAAGTATTTATAAAAATAAATGGGTCAGTCTATTCCCAATCTTCCTAAACTACGTAATGATCTGATTCATGCAGTATCATGAAACGTAGGCAATCCCCATCGAATTCGATCATAGTCATTAAATAAAAATGAGCGAAAAAAAAAAGAGAAGAAGAAGAAAGGAAATAAGGAGTGACAAAAATAACAAAGAAAAACAAAGAGCGAAAAACAACCAAAGAAAAAGAAAGCAAGAGTGAAAAAATCCAAAAAGAGAACTCTTTGTCCAATTTGAAAAGGAAAATCGCGGAAAGTTTCTGTGAATATGCTGTCAAATGGAACAAGCAAGCCGCCAGGATAAAGCCTCCAATGGACGAAGCAGAAATGGTTACGGTCTTCCTACAGGCCCAAGAGGCGGACTACTTCCAGAATATGATGTCCGCTATGGGTAATCCGTTCGCCGAGGCTATCAAAATTGGAGAGATGGTCGAAAATGGTTTAAAAATGAGCTAAATCTTGAGTCATGCTGCCTTTAAGGCCACATCACAGACCGTTCAGAATGGTTCGGAGGGTTTGGTGAACAAAAACAAGAGGGAAGAGGGAGCCATGAGGGCTTCGAGCTTGAGGGGGCCCGCAGGTCATTCAACCAATCATATATGCTTCCTAAGGTCCCACAACACTATTATCCCCATCAAGATGCTGCTTATGCTGTGGCAGCGCCTCCCTATGCGGTGATGAACGCGCAACCTTACACGCGGCCACAACATTATACACAAAATCGAGCTCCACCTCCCAGAAATGCCCGTCCCTACCAAGCTCCATATAATCCCCAACCAAATGTTCTCCAACACAATCCTCGCCCAAGAGCCCCTCAGAAGGAATCAGTTCACCCCTATTGGTGAATCATATTCAAGTTTGTTTGAAAAGCTAATCGGGCTAGGTCTGCTGCAGCTAGTGGCCCCGGACCGGCTAAACCCCGAGTCCCCCTCGCACTAAGCTGATGCTAGATATGAATACCACTCTGGAGCAGTAGGACATGGTACAGAGGATTGTTGGACCCTCACAAGGGCAGTTGAAGAATTGATGATCCAACATTGAAAGCCACGGTAGCTATTGCCGCAGCAGAAGAGAAACCTAAAAATGGCGCCAAACTTGAAAAATTCTCTGTCAGACGGGAGTCTCAGTAGCCGGTCTTGCTATCTCTTATGTGCCCGGATTATTCAGGGTGTAATCCGATTGTTTTACTTCACTGCTTTGCTTTCTAATGTAAACCCTTCTATCTTAAAAAAAGTTTCAAATAAATGAAATTAATATTTCATCGTTAACGAATGTCTCTTTTCTTAATCTTGTCACTTTTCTTATTCTCTTTTCAGTTCTATTAATGTAATAACATGGCATGCTTGCGGACTTCATGCTCAGATCCTAAAACACTGTCAGACCTCGAAATAATGAATAAAGAAGCAGAATGTGTTGAAGATAAGGCTTGTGAGAAAATAAACTGAGAATTGGAATAGTAGGCCTAGGCCAAGTCCGAATGAAATCGGAAGAAGTTGAAATTTCCTCCCATCGGATCATTGTTGAAGACGAGATTGAGGATAAAGATTGGGTCAAGAACTGATTGAAATAATTGACACTGATTGATGAAAAACGATTGGCCATAGTTTGCCATGGGCAGTTGTACCAACAAAGAATGGACCGTATCTACAACAAGAAAGTGCCGCCCAGGAAATTTGGAATCGGACAACTCATTCTGAGACGTATCCTCCAGCCTCATGAAGAAGCTAAAGGAAAATGGGCTCCAAATTGGAAAGGTCCACACAAGACCCTCTATGTAGCATTAATGTTCACCGACTGGGATGACGAAGGCTATCATTCTCGTTATCCAAACTTCATTAACTCTTTTGCTAACCCTTTTGAGCTGGTTACATTTCTTTGATTATTCTCTTTGGAACCTGAAGATGTTATTAAAAAAAAACAAGAAAGACAAAAGAGGAAAAACAAAACAAAACAAAAAAAAAAGAAGAAAAGAAGAAAAAAAATGAAAAAGAAAAAGAAACAAAGGAAAAGAAAGACAAAAGAAAATCAAAATCAACATTCCTTGAACTACGTTTCACTTGATTCAGGATACGTAGGCTGCCTCTCTTTGGGATTCAGTCACACCAAAATAAGAATTCACATTCCCCCAAAAGTTGAAACTGGGGCAGATGTTACAATTGTTCGGCGATGGTTTCGCCTGAAAGGTTCCAAAGTTGTAATTCAACTCACCAAATCTTTCTCACGTCTTTCCGATCAATCAACGAAAATGTTCAGGAATGGGAGGATACAGTCACTTGGATCTGATGCAAATAAAATGAGAGAGTCTTATTGGTGAAAACCCTCACGGGCACAATAAGGCGATAGCGAGCAGAGAAAATGAAAATGAGAGAGTCTTGTTAGTGAAAACCCACAAAGGGCACTATAAGACGATGGTGAGAAGAGAAATGAGAGAGATCAGCTGGTGAAAACCCGCAAAGGGCACTACTAACCGAAAAGAAGATCTTCACAGTCGTTGGTATTGACAGTCCTGGGCAAGGTTTCTAGGTTTCGAGGCAAAAGTTGTGATGAATTGCTGAGAGTCGGACGGTTCTCGCAGATCAGGCATCCATTCCAAAAGGCATGTCATGTTCATTGAAGTCCGGATGTACTCCAGATAAGTCCTTCTTTCCTTTTCCCGAAAGGGATACCTCTTGTCTAAATTCATTGTCCATTCCATTGTTTGTTTTCTTTGAATCCCTTTTGGTCTAACTCTGTTCCAAAATTAAGGCAAAGAAGGGACGCAAGACTGATTTAAAGGACGCTCGTCCGGCACATGCCGTTATATTCAAAAGGCATCAAGCTTCAGCAAAGGCATCAAGCCGACCCCAACTAGCCATGGTGGCTGATGTTTCGAAATCAAAAACTCTCGAAAGAAGGAAATCAAATTGAAGTTCCTACAAGGGCAAAATTAAGTTGGAAAGGTTGAGTCCCACGTGACTAACCATCTTGGCAAAGTACAAAAAGCCAAAGATTTCCTAATGTTCCGAAGCTAAATTGGAAGAAAGAAGTCAAAAGTGAAGTTCCACAAAGGCAAAACAAAGTTGAAAAGGTTAAGTCTCTTGCAACCAACCTTCATGGTAAAGTTTTGGAAAATCCAAAGGTTCTCCGGTGCCAGAAATACAATCGGTATTCAGGAAACAATTAGTTGCAGGTGAAATTATCATCAAAGAAGTCGGTCAAGATCAAGTGACTGAAACACTCAAGGCCACAAAACCAACTACCGTTTCAAACTAACAATTGTTCTTTATTTGAAAAACAAGAAACAGGTGCAATCCAAAAACAACCTTGCAAGAAGCGAGTGCAACAAGAAAAAAGAAAAAAAAAGAAATCGCGCGGGAGCTAGAAACAACTCTGTTGCAGCAACAACTCCAAAAGGGAAGTCTTCTCCAATTTCTTTCCTGCATTTTTACTCATTCTCTAAATAAAATAAAATTTTCAAAATCATGGTAGTATAGGGTACACCGATCCGTAGCTGCGTTTTCCAACATAGGGTCTCTATTCCCTAATTGATTTTATTTCAGACATAGGGTCTCCACTCCCTAGTTGATTTTTATTTTAGATATAGGGTCTTCACTCCCTAGTCATTTTTCCAACATAGGGTCTCTACTCCCTAGTTGATTTTATTTTAGACATAGGGTCTCCACTCCCTAGTTGATTTTATTTTAGACAGGGTCTCCACTCCCTAGTTGATTTTATTTTAGACATAGGGTCTCCACTTCTTAGTCACTTTTCTAACATAGGGTCTCCACTCCCTGGTTGATTTTATTTTTAGGCATAGGATCTCCACTCCCTAGTCTCTTTTCCAACATACGGTCTCCGCTCCCTAGTTGATGTTAATTTAGACATAAGGTCTCCACTCCCTAGTTGAGGTTATTTTGGATAAAGGGTCTCCACTCCCTAGTCGCTTTTCCAACATAGGGTCTCCACTCCCTAGTTGATTTTACTTACAACATAGAGTCTCCACTCCCTAGTCGCTTTTTTAACATAGGGTTTCCACTCCCTAGTTGATTATATTTTTAAACATAGGGTCTCCACTCCCTAGTTGATTTTATTTTAGACATAGGGTCTCCACTCCCTAGTAGCTTTTCCAACATAAGGTCTCCATTCTCTAGTTGATTTTATTTTAGACATAGGGTCTCCACTCCCTAGTCTTTTTTCCAACATAGGGCCTCCACTCCCTAGTTGATTTTATTTTAGACAGATTTAGTCTCCACTCTCTAGTCGCTTTTCCAACATATGGTCTCCACTCCATAGTTGATTTTATTTTTAGACATAGGGTCTCCATTCCTTAGTCGCTTTTCCAACATAAGGTCTCCACTCCCTAGTTGATTTTATTTTGAGACATAGGGTTTCCACTCCCTAGTCTCATTTCCAACATAGGGTCTCCAAGTCCCTAGTTGATTTTATTTTGAGTCATAGGGTCTCCACTCCCTAGTCGCATTTCCAATATAGGGTCTTCACTCCCTAGTTGATTTTATTTCAAACATAGGATCTCCACTTCGTAGTCGCTTTTCCAACATAGGGTCTCCACTCCCTAGTTAATTTTATTTTAGACATAGGGGTCTCCCTAGTCACTTTTCCAACATAGGTCTTCACTCCCTAGTTGATTTTATTTTAGACATAGGGTCTTCACTCCCTAGTCACTTTTCTAACATAGGGTCTCCACTCCCTGGTTGATTTTATTTTAGACATAAGGTCTATACTCCCTAGTAACTTTTCCAACATCTCCATTCCCTAGTTGATTTTACTTTTAGACACAGGGTCTCCACTCCCTAGTCTCTTTTGAAACATAGGGTCTCCACTTCCTAGTCGCTTTTCCAACATAGGGTTTTCACTTCCTAGTTGATTTTATCTTAGACATAGGGTCTCCACTCCCTAGTTGATTTTATTTTAGATATAGGGTCTCCACTCCCTAGTCGCTTTTTCAGCATAGGGTCTCCACTGCCTAGTTGATTTTATTGATATAAGGTTTCCACTCCTTAGTCCATATTTTTCCCGGGTATGCCAATCCCAGCCTTTTATTGCTTTCAATAATGAAGTAGTATAATATTTTGTTACAAATAACTCACAAAATTTTTCTAGTGAAAACCGGGGCAGAAAAATTTCGTTCATTTGCTTGTTTTGGTGTCGGAGCAAGTTTTACCGCGAGGCACAGGTTTCGAGATGACCAAAAGAAGAAGTCTTAATCTAAAATTATAAAAACAAAAAAAAAAGTACAAACCAAATGTAGAAGCAGATGAAAAGGATATGGACTGCTCAAGACATGATTGAAGTCACGAGTATTGCATTTTCCGTTTTGATCAGAAGAAGCCTTAGAAGAATGAACTAACACCTGCAGCTAGCAAGCATCAAGGTTCAGATTAGAGTCTGCATGAAGAACTTGTCAAGACTCAAGATCAAGTTTCAAAAGACTTCTAGATAGGAATCTTATAACCCATGGTTGATAGGCTTGTTTAGTTTCTTTTTTATTTTGATTTTGATGTAATAGTAGGACCACGGACCGCGGCCTCGACGGAACCTCACTTGCCTCTGCAACTCACCATTCCGCTACTCTCCTTGAACTACACGCAACATTATAACCCGAGATATGTAGGCTTTCCAAAACCAGGACTTGGTTGCACTCTTTTCTCTTTTCTTGGTTTCTTCCCTTTTTGAATAATGGTATGGTCAAAAATTAGTCATACGGCTCACCTTGTCTTTGCTTGAAAACTCTTCATGTCTCCAAACAAAGAGGGGCATGCTGTAAGCACCTAGTTTTTGACCATATTTAGATTTTCATCTCTTTGTAGTATGTAAATACTTGCAAAGTTTAATCTTGCTATTTAGCTCGTATTTTACCTTTTTAAAGGTTTTATTTATGAAAATTAAAAATACGAAAATAGTAATTTTTATAGTAATAATTTTTATTCTTGCCAAATAAATAAAATTCATAAAAAAAAAAACACGTTTTCGTTCAATGTTAGTAAGTTAGCAATGTTATCAATTATTTTTAAATACTCCTTAGCCTAAAAATAATTAGTTATTATTTTTTATTTTTTATTTTTATTAAGCACTCTTCAACGGAAAAGAAAATGAAAGAAAAATAAATCCATTCCTAAACTTTTTTTAACGGATTCAAGCCTAGAAATCCACGTTCACATACAATACACATTAGCTAGATTGTTCATTTTTTAGAATATTACCTCCACTCACTTTTATTCTTTTTGCTAAACTTTCTTCTCAAGAAATAGGACATCTGTACATTTTTTATATTCTTATCCACATGCACCTTCCAGGAAACATCCCCAGACCCCACAAAAAACAGATATAGAAAGTGACGGAGAGAGACAAAAATACCCAACAGTGAAAACTTTAGAGCTTCATTCTCTTTCACTGAAGCATCAGCTGCAAAAACTCCCATCTTCCTCCTAAAATCACCAGCAAAAATCCAGCCAAAAGACAGCATCAAACTTGCCTTTCCAGTCATGAAAAACCCATAAACACCTACCACAAACAGCCCCAACTTCAGCCATTTAAACCACCTTGAAACCCAGCAAAAACAGTCCATAAAACGCACCAATTTACCCCTGAAACCAAGCTCAAAAACGCAACTGAAATGTCCCCCAAACTCAGCTGAAAGACGCACCAAAAGTCAGCCACTAAACAGCCCCAAAATCACTCCAAAAACAGCCTGAAATCACCCCTTAAAACAGTTCAAAAACGGCCTCCAAAAATAGCTCTGTTTCCCAGCAAAATCGGCCAAACTAGCCCCCCAAAACGAACTAAAACCTGCTGAAATCAACTGGAAAACGCAACAAAAACAGCTGCAAAACACCACCCAAAAATGCAGCAGTTTAACCACCAAACACAGCACCTTTTTCTGCTGAAAAACAGTTCGAAACTCCATGAAAATTAGTCACTAAAGTCACCAAAAGCCAGCTGAAATCACTTCAAAAAAATAGTCCGAATCCTAGCCCCTTTTTGCACAAAACTAGCAACTCCAAAGTTTGAGTTTGGGCTACCGTCGAGGTACCGATCGTTGGCTTCGTTTGTTCAAGGTCCGCTCGAGTCTTCTGGATTTGTATGGCTATTCAATTTTTCTTTGATATAAAAGAAAGTGTTGCTCGCTAAAGGTCCATCTTTACTCTTCTTCATTACTGTTCTATTTGGTGTTTGTAGCTTGACTCATGTCGACAACTCTCGATTTATTTTGGTAATTGTCTTTTTGTTAGCATGTCTTCTTAATTGAATTTCTTGTTTTCCTTGATTTCTGTTGGTATGTTGCATTGAGTTATGATGATGGCAGAACAAATTGCTAAACCTTTTTAACATTAAATGAATTAGGTGAGTAAAATTTCATTTTAATTGGACCTTGACTAAAGTTAATTGAGTGGGCCGCGAATGTTGCTAGTAAGTTAGAAGAATCAACCGTGGGCCAAGGCATTTGGGTTTTCAATAATTTGATCCAAAATGACATAATTCTGACGAGTTCAAGATCTTAAACCTAAGTAGTATTTCTTCCAAAATAAGAATAATTTCCATAATTCATGTGATCTCACAGTAAATCTCAAAGTAGTTTGGGACAATACAAAAATGTTAGTGTGTTTTTTGGCACGCTCATAACCAATCCATCGTGATTATGTATATGTTCGCGTGACATAATTATGATTTCCAAAGTTAAAACCAAGGTATGCATTCGCGCAACTTTGGATGAAACAATCTTAATAATAAAGTGTTACTCGTTGTGTACACGTACGCGTGACACGACTTTGACACCTCAAACAAAAATGGATTTACACACATGTGATCCGTTTCAAAGATAAATCCATAATGCTATAATTAAAAGCGGTAAAAAGGGTAAATACACGTAGGATCTAAAATATGTAATTAAATAATTAATTAAGTCATGTATGATTAATGCGACCGTGCTAAAACCCTGCAACCCAGGAATGTCTAACACCTTCTTCTGGGTTAACAGAATTCCTTACCCAGTCTTCTGGTTTTCACGGACTTTAAAACAAAGTCAAATTTCCTCGATTTAGGATTTAAAATAAACCGGTGACTTTTGACACCATAAAATTATTCCAAGTGGCGACTCTGAAATTAAATAAATAATCTCATTTTGATTAATGTCACTTTAATTGAAAAAACTCCCTATCCCTCGGGAAAAAGGAGGTGTGACAATACTTATAGCTGGAAATGATAAGGAGTTTATAACCAAGATAAAGTCATGGTTATCATCCTAATTTGAGATGAAAGATATGGGTAAAGCTTCATATATTCTTGGAGTTAAGATTTTAAGAGATCGTCCAAAGAAACTATTATCTTGCACAAGAGAATTACATAAGAAAAGTTCTTGAAAGATTCAATATGCAAAATAGTAGCCTAGTTGACACTCCTATCAGTAAAGGCCATGCCTTAGGAAGTCAGATGTGTCCTAAGACTCCTAAAAAGACAGAAAGAATGAGTCGAGTTCCTTATAGGAGCGCACTCGGAAGTCTAATGTATGTTATGATATGCACTAGACAAGACACCTGTCAAGAGTTGGCTTGGTAAGTAGATATCAAATCGACCCAACTTTAGCACATTGGCAAGCAGTAAAAAGGATCATGAGATATCTGAAGGGAACTGCTGATTATGCCCTTTGTTACCAAGGCGGCAAGGATCTGCGATTAGTTGGATACAGTGATGCTGATCATGGAGGAGATTTAGACGAAAGAAAGTCTACCTCAGGATATGTTTTCTTACTCAGTGATGGCACATATCATGGAGTAGTAAGAAACAATCATGTGTATCACTATCTATGATGGAAGCCGAAAACGTGGCTCTCGTATCATCAGCACAAGAAGTTCTTTAGTTGAAAAAGTTCTTGGAACATTTGTTGGATATCGCAGAAAATGATGAACCACTGTTAGTCTACTGTGATAGTGAAGCTGCAATATCCTCTACCAATGACCCTAAGTTTCATTGTAAAACCAAACACATAGCTATCAAGTGAGAGACATGGTTAGACGCAAGGTAGTGAATGTGAAGTATGTGTCTACAAAAAGATATGTTAGCAGATCCATTGACCAAGCCTTTGTCTAGAGATGCATTTATGAGACACACTAGGTCTCAAGGCTTGCGTAGACTTTGATATTCTTCATTTTGTTATTCATTTTTCCGTGTTTACAAAACTGATGTTATTTGATTATCAATAAAGTTGATTTACATACTTACATATTTATATTACTGAATATTATGTGCATTATTTGTTCACTTTTTTTTATAAGTATGTCGGGTAGACAAGAGGTTGGCCTTCTCACACAGGCAACCGCTTCCTTATCTTAGTGATGTGAGGAGATGAGACATGATTGTAAGCAAAATTATCATAAGAATAATTTGAGATCTATTCGCTTAAAATCATAATGTCGCTTAAATAATGACATAAGGTCATTAGGGTGAAAAATGTTCACCTAGTCTACTTTGTGAGCCAGATGTGAGTTAAATATGATTTAGTAGATCAAGGAACTTAAATTTAGATACTTATGGTGTCTAAATATCATCTGTACAACATTCTTTATGAGATAAATGCATACGCTCCTTTAGAAAAAGGAGAAAATGTTGTAGCACGTGTTTCATACCATTTGTGCTAATATCGACCAATTGGATTAACATAAGTCCATCCTCAACTGATTGTTGTGTGAGACCCAGAGCTTTTATGATGGCTCAAGATTTTGTACCCTCAAAGACTCTGATCAGATACTTGAGACTTAGTGTGATGTTAGCTATCTTAGTGTGTTTTCAAAAGATCATGTACATAGATTCGGTCTAGCGAAGCATATCTAAAAAAGCAGCCATACTAATGTTAAGGGGATCGTGAGAAGAGGAAGATCATTGATGGAATCTCATTTATTTGTATTCACTAGCACACCAATTTTAACTTATGAGTTATGATTGTGAATACAAGAAATAATGATATATGAGATGTTGAGACTATATCAAATGTGATTTATATGATCTAGGGTATTGCATATTGTATAATCTACTTGCAGGTTTGCACTCGACGAGAGGCTATATACTCCTAACAGATATATAGCACTTAGCTCTCATAATAGGCTGGTCGCACGATCTACTTCTATGTATGAAAGATTGCGGATATGAGATGAGAATAAGTTTCTCAAAATTAGATGAGCACTCCCATTATGTGTGAGTGTGAGATGTAGAAAATTATGGGTCCACCCATAAGGGGTGCTCTAAGTCCCACTAGTGTAATTAGTTTAGCCCTAATTATTTTCTATATAAGTACATCTAAAGTGTATAATTAAATATAGAAAAGAGACAGACTCTCAACTCATCTTATTCTCTACAGCAAATCATTAGGGTTTAGACTGTGATTTAGGGGGTTGATCCGTCACAACGTGACAACCACCACCGACCAGATTCCAGTCCCGGTTCATTTTAGATTTTCGCTTCCGCGTCACGAAGAATAAGTAAGTTCTCATTTTATGATTTACCCACTAAATTAATGTGTATAGTTTATCGTGTACCTTCATTAACTAATTATAAAAATAAAGATGAAAGTATAATCAACACATAATACTAACACTACTACTACAATCGGAATAATTAATAGCAATAATTATTAAGATAAAAATAAAGGTATTGTCGGCACATACTCATAACTTCTATTGATGATGATGATGATGATGATGATGATGATGATGATGATGATGATGATGATGATGATAATAATAATAATAATATAATAATAATAATAATAAGAATCTATTTTAACTTATTAAATCAAATCAACTCAAATCCTATCTAAGCTTTTGAATAGGAAAAAGACCTCAAGGACAAAAAATACGTGTAAGAAACATTAATAGTAGGAGAAATAATATAAAAATAAGGAGTAGAGATATATACTTTGAATTGAATTAACAAATAAAATAAAATAATAAATAAGTAATACTCAAAAGTATGATAGATTTAAATATTAATCTGTGTATTAGAATAAAAGAATAAACATAAATAAAAAAATTTATTACAAAAAAAGAAAAATTACACTCATCTATAATATATCATAATGGGAGTGGCAGACAAGAATATAAATAACTCTAAGTTATGGGTTATTCACAACATAGAGAAGGAATAAATAAATAAATAAATATATATATATATATGTATATGTACGTAAATAAATAATTTCAGTATTGAGATATATAGAAGGACAAGAATAGTTTAATTTTTAAGGAGAGATAAATAATAATGAGAGAAGTCATACTATATGAATAAAATAAACGTCTTTGAAAATATAATAATAGATAAAACTAAAATTAAAAATATGGACAATTGACATAATTTCAATAAAATAATTAAAAATATAATTGTAACGACCCGACTGGTCGTTTTGCTTTCTAGAACCCTGTTTTCTTAAATAAGACTCCCCGTATGTACTTTTACTGTTGTAACGATCTGACCAGTCATTTTGCTTTTCAGATCCCCGTTCCCCTAAATAAGACTCCCTATATGTGCTCTTACTATTTTACGACTTGCTGGGATGGTTAGCTCGGAATATGAAAGGGTTCGGGTTGAAATCGGAACACTTGGTTCCTTAAGGTTGGCAAAAAAGGCTAAGTTTTGCTTCAGTCAACGTTTGAGTAAACGACCTCAAAATCGGAATTTGGTGGTTCCAATAGGTTCGTATGATGATTTTGGACTTGCACGTATGTTCGGGACGGGTTTTAGATGATCTGGGAGCGTTTCGACACTTAATATTGGAAGTTGGTACATTGAAGGTTTTAAAGTTCCTTAAATTTGGTTTAGAGTAGGTTTTGGTGTTATCGAGGTCCGTTTGGGATTCCGAGCCTGGAAAATAGTTCCATATCGTGATTTAAGACAACACAAAATTTGGTGTCATTCCGAGTAGTTTAGGTAGGTTTCGGCGCGTTCGGAACAAGTTGGAAGAACTTTAAGTTCATAAGTTGAATTGATTTGGTTTGGGGTGTGATTCTTAGTTTTGGTGTTGTTTTCCGCGTTTCGGGGGTTCAAGCAAGTCCGTCTCATGTTTACAGACTTATTTGTATGTTTGGGCAAGGCCACGGGGGCCTCTGGTGTAATCTGGACGATGCACGGATTGAATTTGGACTTAAAAAGGGCTGCTAGTGCACCAGTTATGGTGTGCCCGCACCTGCGAGCTTTTGGCCGTAGGTACGAGCCCGCAGATGCGTGATGTTGGCCGTAGAAGCGGTTTGGGAGCATTTGGCTAGTGGTCCGCAGAAGCGAAGGGGAGTGCGCAGAAGCGGACTTGCTTCTGCGATGAGGAGCCGCAGGTGCGAATAGGCCGCAGGTGCGAGGAGGCCGCAGATGCGCTTCCCTGACCGCAAAAGCGTGATCGCAGAAGCGGGCTCACGTCCAATGCTGGGCCTATGGAATTCCACAGAAGCGGACCTAGTTCCGCAAAAGCGGTACCACAGATGCGGTCCAGTGACCGCAGGTGAGAAATCGCTGGAGGCAGAATGGTCCATTTAATGCGGGACGTAGGCTATTTTGGCTCACTTTCTTTCATCTCTTGGGCGATTTTGGAGCTCTTGGAGAGGGGTTTTCACCTAGCACTTTGAGGTAAGTAATTTCTATTAAATGTGAGTTAAATACATAGATTATGGGTAGGTTTAACATGTAAATTTGTGAAAATCATGGGTTTAGATGAATAACCCTATGTGTTGATAAAAATAGGATTTACCCACAAAAATAGTTAAGGGATTGAGAGAAAATGTTATACTTGAGTTCGTGAGGTTATGGTAACAACTTTCTTTGAATATTTTCGGAATCCGAGCACGTGGGCTCGGGGGGTGAATTTTAAGAATCTTCCAATTTGGATTGAGTAATTACTCTAATAGCTAAATAATAAACTTTGGAACATATATTGATTTATTTATACAACATTTGACTAGTTTCGGATTTTTCGGCACCAAGTTGAGGCGTTTGAGCGGATTTGAGACCTGAAAGCGAGCTTTGAGATGAGGTAAGTCTCTTGTCTAACCTTGTAAGAGGGAACTCATCCCCTTTGGTGTATCTTTTTTTTTTGAATTATATGTGTGAGGAGCTATGTACGCACTAGATGACGAGAGTTCGTGCGTAGCTACATTGTATGTGATTTCCGGGTAGTCTTAGGCTTACACCGTGTTTTGTTTGCCCTATTATGTTGGTCATGCATATTAATTGTCTTAAGTTTAGCTGAGATTAAGGATATTAAGATTTAAGCCTCCTGTTTAAACTTCTTATGTGTGGGGAAGAATGGAAGAATTCTATAATAACTTTGAGAAATCTATGTTCACTCCCGTCGCAAGTATTTTCGCGAGCGAGGTAAATTTCCTCTACTCTCATGGGAACAGGTCGTTCGCCTCGATAGGTTAATCGATGCATCTATGGTTTGTGTTGTTTGACCCTTGGCAGTACATACAGTATATACATATGTTTTGGATCGGGTGTACGACCTCGGCATAAATCGTGCGTAATAATACTTGGAGCCTAATCTTCTTGATATGATTTTATTGGCTTGAGAGGTTACAATTATTTAATGATGGAAATTGACTTGGGAATCACTATTAGTGAGAGAAATATTTATTTGCTGCTTGTTATGGATATTTATGGTTGTTTACATAACTCATGCTTATTTAGAATTTCGGTATTTTATTGTTAGCCCATAATAAGTGTCGGAGTCGACCCCTCGTCACTACTTCGAGGTTAGACTAGATACTTACTGGGTACATGTTGTTTATGTACTCACGCTACACTACTGCACTAATCGTGCAGGATCTGAGGCAGGTGCATCTGGACATCATTCCGGCGCGCACTCCTGATACATCGAGATTTAGCGATGAGCTGCCTTCCGAGCCGTTCTGCAGCACCCGAAGTCTTTCTTTTCTATTTACTTTCTGTCTACTTTACTTCAGACAATAATTTAGTATTTTGTATATTCTACTAGTAGATCATACACTTGTGACACCAGATCTTTGAATTTTGCTAGTAGATACTTAATGATTTTTGAATATATATTTCACAACACTTGATCTTACAATTTGTTATAGTTTATTTTATTACATTTCTCATCTCCTTATTATGTTTCAAAAATTTTAAAAGAATAGATACACGGTCAGTTCACCGTTGGCTTGCCTAGCGACAACATTGGGTGCCATCACAGTCTATAGGAAATTGGATCGTGACAACATAGTATCAGAGCTCTAGGTTCACGTAGATCTCACAAGTTATGAGCAGGCCTAATAGAGTCTTGTAGATCTGTGCAGAGACGTCCGTACTTACCTTCGAGAGGCTATAGGGTTTTAGGAAACTACTATTTCTTCATCTTCTATCGTGCATTTGATGTTGTACTAAGTATCTTTCTCTCATTCTCTCATAGAAGGTGAGAACGCGCGTCGCGGATGTTCCAAACCATGGAGGAGTTGCTCCCCCCTGTTGCTAGAGGCCGAGGGAGGGCTCCAGCCCGTGGTAGGGGACGAGGACGTCCCAGAGTTGCCCCAGCTATGCCACTAGTGGATCCAACAGAGGATCCTATTATTGAGGAGCAGGGCGAGGTGCCTGCAGAGAGCCAGCCTCGGTGGATTTCATCTCCGCACCGGGATTCCAGGAGGTCATGGGTCTTATGCTACGGTTCATGGATACTATGACTCAGGCTGGTTTATTTCCATCAGACCCAGCCACATCTCAGGCGGGAGGGGAGCACAGACCCCTACAGCTCAGGCTTCAAGGCATGCAGCTGTCATATATCAGATCCGGGGCGCACTACTCATGGGCGGAGCTCAGCCAGTTACAGCAGCTATACCTGAGCCCATACCAGCTGCGGCCGACGATCCGCACAGGCTATTAGACAGATGGACCAGGCTATAACCTCTTATTTTTTGAGGTGAGCGACACAAGGACCCCCAAGACTTTATTGATTGGTGCAGGGACATACTACACAACATAAGGATATTGAAGTCCCATGGAGTGAATTTTACTACTTTCCAGCTGGATGGCAGGGCCCGTAGGTGGTGGCAGTCATATCTTCTTGGCAGACCAGCAGGTTCTCCTCCCATGACTTGGGACTAGTTCACACGCCTCTTCTTGGACAGATATATCCCACCCTCTCAGAGGGAAGAGTTGTGATTTCAGTTCGAGCAACTCCAGCAGGGCCAAATGTCGGTGACCGACTATGAGGCGGGATTCTCTGAGTTGTTTCTCCATGCACTTATGATACTCCCGACCAATGCAGAGAGAGTGCGTAGGTTTATTGCAGGTTTGCACTCTTCTAGCCAGGCTACTATGGCCCAAGAGGTTGAGATGGGGACTTCTTACGAGCTAGTTGTAGAGATAGCTCGGAGGATACGAGGGTGCACGCTAGTGTGATCGCTAGCAGGCTACAAGGGATAAGCGATATCGGTATTTTGGAGAGTTCAGTGGTGCCTCGGCTGGGGGCAGGGGTTAGTTCGTGAGGGGTCATTCTAGAAGGACCACATATCCAGCACCGCCGCCTCCTCGGGTGGCCCAAGTGCGGCCCTATTTCAGCGCTATGCCAGAGAGTTCCTACAGGCCACCAGCTATTCAGGGTTCCTCCAGTGGGTATTCAGGCCGTCAGGGTTAGACTTCCGGTCAGCAGTCAGCCATTCCGAGGGGTTGTTACGAGTGCTAGGGGTCCTGGCCACATGAAAAGGTTTTGTCCCAGATTTCGGGGCAAGGCAAGGCAGTGCAGCAGGGACACCAGCCTATGATTATAGAACCAGCTACCCCACCAGCCGTCCGGCCGCCCAGAAGTGGAGGGCAAGTAGGTAGGGGCCGTCCTAGAGGTGGAGGTCAGATAGGAGGAGGCCAACCAGATGGTGCTCTAGCTAGATTCTATGCATTTCCGGCCAGACCAGATGAAGTGGCCTCAGATGTCGTGATCACATGTATTATTTTTGTCTGCAGTAGGGATGCTTCGGTACTATTTGATCCAGGGTCTACATATTCGTATGTTTTCTTCTCTGTTTGCTCATTTCCTAGGTGTTACTCGTGAGTCCTTGGGTACTCCTGTTTATGTATCCACACCAGTGGGCGATTCTGTTGTTGTGGATCGGATCTATCGGTCATGCATTATTATATTCTGTGGTTATGAGACCCTAGTGGATCTTCTGTTGCTCGATATGACCGACTTTGAGGTCATCCTAGGCATGGATTGGTTGTCTCCATATCACGCCATCTTGATTGCCATGCCAAGACTGTCACCTTGGCGATGCTAGAGTTGCCTAGATTGGAGTGGAAGGGTTCATCTGTCAGTACATCTAGTCAGGTTATCTCTTTTCTGAATGCTTGACACATGGTCGAGAAGGGGTGTTTGGCTTATCTAGCTTATGTTCGGGATACTACTACAGAGACTCCGGCGATAGATTCAGTGCTCGTGGTCCGAGAGTTCTCTGATGTGTTTCCTTTTGATCTTCCAAGCATGCCACCAGATTGTGATATTGATTTCTATATTGATTTGGCTCCAGTTCCCAGCCTATTTCTATTTCGTTGTACCGTATGGCTCTGAAAGAGCTAAAGGAATTAAAGTAACAGCTTGAGGAGTTGCTAGCAAAGAGGTTCGTCAGACCGAGTGTGTCTCCTTGGGGTGCACGGGTGTTATTTTGAAGAAGAAATATGAGACTATGCGGATGTGCATTGATTACGCTAGTTGAACAAATTTACCATTAAGAACAAGTACCCGTTGCTGCGTATTGATGATTTATTTGACCTGTTGCAAGGTGCTAGAGTGTTCTCCAAGATCGACTTGAGATCGGGGTACCATCAGTTGAAGATTCGAGATTTGGATGTTCCGAAAAAGATGGCTTTCCGGACTAGATATGGCCATTATGAGTTTCTAGTGATGTCCTTCGGTTTGACTAACGCCCTAGCAGCATTTATGGATTTGATGAACCAGGTGTCAGGCCATATATTGATTCATTTGTCATTGTCTTCATTGATGATATTTTGATCTACTCACGTAGCATGGAAGAGCACGAGCAGCATTTCAAAGTGGTGCTTCAGACCTTGGGGGAACAGAAGCTATATGCTAAGTTCTCCAAGTGTGAGTTCTGGTTAGATTCTGTGGCATTCTTGGGACATGTTGTATCAGGCGAGGGTATTAAGGTTGATCCCAAAAATATCGAGGCAGTTCTGAGTTGACCTCGTCCCACCACAACGATCGAGATCAAAAGCTTCTTGGGGTTAGCAGGTTATTATCGCTGGTTTTGGAAGGCTTCTCATCTATTGCAGCACCTTTGACTAGATTAACCCAAAAGGGTGCTCTGTTTTGATGGTCCGATGATTTTGAGGCGAGCTTGCAAAAGCTCAAGACCGCCTTGACTTCAGCACCGGTGTTTGTGCTGCCTTTCGGTTCGAAGATATATACTATGTATTACGACGCTTCATACATTGGCTTGGGTTGCGTATTGATGCACGAGGGACAAGTTATTGCATATGCTTCACGCCAGTTGAAGCCCCATGAGAAGAATTATCCTGTACACGATTTGGAGTTAGCCGCGATTGTTGATGCTCTTAAGATCTGGAGGCATTATCTTTATGGGGTGTCTTGTGAGGTTTACACCGATCATCACATCTTGCAGCATTTGTTCAAGCAGAGGGATCTCAATTTAAGGCAGCGCAGGTGGATTGAGTTATTAAAAGATTATAATATCACCATCCTTTATCATTCGGGCAAAGAGAATGTAGTTGTGGATGCCTTGAGCAGAAAGGCAGAGAGTATGGGAAAGTTAGCCTTTATTTCAGTAGAGGAGAGGCCATTAGCTTTGGACATTCAGTCCTTGGCTGACATAATTGTGAGGTTGGATATTTCAGAGCCCAGCCGAGTTCTTGCATGCATTGTCGCTCAGTCTTCACAATTCGAGCAGATCAAGGCTCACCAGTTTGATGATCCACACTTGTTGGTTCTCAGAGAGACGGTACTACAGGGTGGTTCCAAGGAGGTTACTCTCGGTGAGGATGGTGTTCTACGAACCCAGGGTCGCCTATGTGTTCCTAATGTTGATGGCTTGAGGGAGAAGATCCTAGATGAGGCATACAGTTCTCAGTATTCTATTCATCCAGGTGCTATGAAGATGTAGCGCTACCTAAGGCAGCATTATTGGTGGAGGCGGATGAAGAAGGACATAGTTGAGTATGTAGCGAGGTGCCTTAATTGCCAGCAGGTTAAGTACGAGCATTAGAGGCCAGACGGCCTACTCCAGCAGATGACTATACCTGAGTGGAAATAGGAGCGCATTACTATGGACTTCATAGTTGGGTTATCGCGGACCTTGCGGAAGTTTGATGCAGTTTGGGTCATTGTTGACAGGTTGACCAAGTCGGCACATTTTATTCCGGTTGTGACCACGTATTCTTCAGAGAGGTTGTCCCAGATTTATATTCAGGAGATTATTCGGATACATGGTGTGCCTGTTCCATTATACCAGATAGGTGCCCTCAGTTTACTTTGCATTTCTGGAGGGCAGTACAGAGTGAGTTGGGGACTCGGGTAGATCTCAGCACAGTCTTTCACCCCCAGACTGATAGGCAGGCGGAGCGGACAGTTCAGATCGTGGAGGATATGCTCAGAGCATGTGTGATTGACTTCGAAGTGCGGTGGGATCGATTCTTTCCTTTGGCCGAGTTTGCTTACAACAGTAGTTATCAGTCCAACATCGAGATGGATCTATTTAAGGCTTTATATGGTCGGCGATGTCGTTCGCCATTGGATGGTTACAGTACTAATTTGGTAAAGGATGCCTTGGGAAAGGTAAAGTTGATCCAGGAGCGATTTCGCACAGCACAGTCCAAAAAGAAGAGTTACGTGGATCAGAAGGCGCGTGATTTGTCATTTATGGTAGGCGAGAAGGTTCTCTTGAAGTTCTTTCCGATGAAGGGAATCATGAGGTTCGGAAAGAAGGGCAAGTTGAGCCTGAGGTTTATGGGTCCATTTGAGGTGTTGAGACGAGTTGGAGAGATTGCTTATGAGCTTGCTTTGCCTCCCAGTCTATCGGGAGTTCATCCAGTTTTCCACGTGTCTATGCTCCGGAGATATCATGTCGACAAGTCAAATGTGTTAGACTTCAGCACGGTTCAGTTAGATGAGAGCCTAGGTTATGAGGAGGAGCCAGTTGCCATTAATTGACAGGCAGGTTTGCCAGTTGAGGTCCAAGAAGATTTCTGCAGTAAAAGTTCAGTGGATGGGCCACCCAGTTGACGAGGCGACTTGGGAGGTCGAGGAGGACATGCGGAGGAGGTATCCACACCTATTCAGCACTCTAGGTATGATTCTAGACCCATTCGAGGACGAACGTTTAGGAGGTGGAAAATATAACGACCCGACTGATCGTTTTTCTTTCTAGATCCTCGTTCCACTAATAAGACTCCCCGTATGTGATCTTACTGTATTATGACTTGCGGGGATGGTTAGCTCGGAATTTGGAAGGGTTTGGGTTGAAATCGAAACACTTGGTTCCTTAAGTTGGCAAAAAAGGGCTAAGTTTGACTTGAGTCATCATTTTGAGTAAACGACCTCGGAACCGTGATTTGACGGTTCCAATAGGTTCGTATGATGATTTTGGACTTGGGCGTAAGTTCAGGTCGGGTTTAAGATGACCCGGGAGCATTTCAGCGCTTAATATTGAAAGTTGGTACATTGAAGGTTTTAAAGTTCCTTAAATTTGGTTTAGAGAAGGTTTTGGTATTATCGAGGTCTGTTTGGGATTTCGAGCCTGGGAAATAGTTTTGTATGGTGATTTAAGACTTGCACGCAAAATTTGGTGTCATTCCGAGTAGTTTAGGTAGGTTTTGGCGCGTTCGGAACAAGTTGGAATAACTTTAAGTTCATAAGTTGAATTGATTTGGTTTGGGGTATGATTCTTAGTTTTGGTGTTGTTTTCCGTGTTCCGGGGGTTCGAGCAAGTCCGGCTCATGTTTACGTACTTGTTGTTATGTTTGGGCGAGACCTGGGGGACCTTGTAATCCGGATGATACACAGATTGAATTTGGACTTAAAAAAGACTACTGGTGCACCAGTTCTGGTGTGCCGCACCTGCGAGCTTTTGGCCGCAGGTGCGAGCCCGCAGATGCGTGATGTTGGCCACAGAAGCAGTTGGGAGCATTGATCCACTCAAATTACACCTTAAGAATAGTGTAAGCGATCGATGTCAAATATAGTAACCCAACTAGGTTGGGGTCGAATCCCACAGGAAATAGGCGTGAAACGAATATCTGTTTAACGTAGTATTTCGCTTCGTCTTAATTCGATCAAGTAACAGAATAAAATATATTGATGTTGAATACATAACTATGATTAAACTACTAAGTGCAGATTGAAAAGATGAATTGAATAAATTTATGAAGTCGAGATACTAAGGTTATGCTCCCCCTAATGTAGTAGAATGTATTGATATTGATATTAATTCCCGCTCTTGATATGCAATTGGGTCTTAATAGTGTGCTATCCAATATTTTCCAATATCTAGACAACGTATCCTTTTATGATTCTTCCGAATACATTAAAGTCGAAATAACAAATACCCAATTATTTGCCAACTTAAAATCTTCTTATTCCTAAGTGATTTTATTAGACCAGGGTTAAAGCCTTGAATCGTCGTTACTTATTTCTACCAAACTCTATCTCCCTTTTCCAAGATTCAATAGTGTAAATTGGCACCCGTTAATGTTTGCAACCACTAACGATTCAATTAAGAATGAGAAATAAATAAACATCAAGCTTCTTATGAAATTAGAATCAAAATCAATTGTTCAATACCATTCTACCCATCTAGGGTTCACAACCTTAGTATTGAAATTTAGCTACACATATTTAGAACTAAAGAACAAATAACAGAAATTGAATTCATCTTACAAAAAATAAGGATTTCCAAGTTTTGATCACCCAAATATCTCTCCCAAGTTGAATTTAACCAAAAGCACTATGTTTGTACTCTAAAATCTGACAAGTCTCCCTGCACATAACCCTAGAGAGGCTATTTATAGAGGCCCGAAAACCGAGGTGAATTGAAATAGCAGTTGGGCCGACTTTGTCTTCTGCGATTGCATTCCTGTCGCATATCAGGAATGCGGTCCGCAGAATATGCATCTCGTCTCGCAGACTGCCCCAGTACTCTTCCTTCCTATCGCATTCCAGAATGCGAACCGCAGAGTGATTCTGCGATCGCTATTCCCTTCGATTTTTCACCTAAGACTCTGTCTGCATCTGCGGCGATAATGCGATGCGCATTTTCATTCTGCGATCGCATTGTCGACAACTTTCTTCTGCTAACTTCGGCTTGAGTTTCTGCCTGACTCTGCGATCAACATTCCAATTCTGCGACTCGCAGATCCACTATGCGGTCGCAGAATTACTCCTGTTGTATTGTTGGCATCTTTTCTTGCCTCGGCACAACTTTTGGCCTTCTTTTCGCGCTTTTGGGTTTCTTGCATCCATGTACTGAAACTAAAGAAAACTAAGTGAATAACGTGATAATTATCAAGTAGAACAAGCAATTTCTAATCAAATAGTATCAATATGTGCCGAAATTCCCGGGCACATCAAGCATTTGGCCAGTGGTCCGCAGAAGTGAAAGGGAGTGCGCAGAAGCGGACTTGCTTCTGCGATGAGGAGCAGCAGGTGCGAGGAGGCCACAGATGCGCTTCCCTGGGCGCAGAAGCGTGACCGCAGAAGTGGGCTCACGTCCGCAAAAGCGGGCTCACGTCCGCAGAAGCAGCCAACACTGGGCCTATGGAATTCCACAGAAGCGGATCTAGTTCTGCCGAAGCGGTACCGCAGATACGGTCCAGTGACCGCAGGTGCGAAATTGTTGGAGGCAGAATGGTCCATTTAATGCGGGACGTAGGCTATTTTAGCTCACTTTCTTTCATCTCTTGGGCGATTTTGGAGCTTTTGGAGAGGGGTTTTCACCTAGCACTTTGAGGTAAGTAATTTCTATTAAATGTGAGTTAAATAGATAGATTATGGGTAGGTTTTAACATGTTAATTTGTGAAAATCATGGGTTTAAATGGATAACCCTAGGTGTTGATAAAAATAGAATTTACCCACGAAAATGGTTATGGGATTGAAAGAAAATGTTATACTTGAGTTCGTGAGGTTATGCGTAACAACTTTCTTCGAAATTTTTTGAAATCCGGGCATGTGGGCTCGAGGAGTGAATTTTAAGAATCTTTCAATTTGGGTTGGGTAATTACTCTAATAGCTAAATTATGAACTTTGGAACACATATTGATTTATTTATACAAACTTTGACTAGTTTCGGATTTTTCGGCACCAAGTTGAGGCTTTAGAGCGAATTTGAGACCGGAAAGCGAGCTTTGAGACGAGGTAAGTCTCTTGCCTAACCTTGTGAGAGAGAACTCATCCCCTTAGGTGTATTTTTGTTGTGAATTATATGTGTGGGAGTTACGTACGCACTAGGTGATGAGAGTCCGTGCGTAGCTATATTCTATGTGATGTCGGGGTAGTCTTAGGCTTACACCGTGTTTTGTTTGCCCTATTATATTGGTCATGCATATTAATTATCTTAAATTTAGCTTAGATTAAGGATATTAAGATTTAAACCCTCCCGTTTAAACTTCTTATGTGTAGGGAAGAACGGAAGAATTTTATAATAACTTTGAGAAATCTATGTTCACTCCCGTCGCAAGTATTTCCGTGAGCGAGGTAAATTTCCTCTAATCTCATGGGAGCGGGCCATTCGCCTCGACAGATTAATAGATGCATCTATTGTTCGTGTCGTTCGACCCTCAGCATTGCACACAGTATATACATATGTTTTGGATTGGGTCGTACGACCTCGGCATAAATCGTGCGTAATAATATTTGGAGCCTAATCTTCTTGATATGATTTTATTGGCCTGAGAGATTACAATTATTTAATGATGGAAATTGACTTGGGAATTACTATTAGTGAAAGAAATATTTATTTACTGCTTGTTATGGAGATTTATGGTTGTTTACACGACTCATGCTTATTTAGAATTTCGGTATTTTATTGTTAGCCCATAGTAAGTGTCGGAGTCGGTCCCTCGTCACTACTTTTTCGAGGTTAGACTAGATACTTACTGGGTACATGTTGTTTATGTACTCATGCTACACTTCTACACTAATCGTGCAGGATCTGAGGCAGGTGCATCTAGACATCATTCCGACGCGCACTCCTGATACATCGAGATTTAGAGGTGAGCTGCCTTCCGAGCCGTTCTGCAGCACCCGAAGTCTTTCTTTTGTATTTACTTTCTGTCTACTTTACTTCAGACGGTAGTTTAGTATTTTGTGTTTTGTACTAGTAGCTCATACACTTGTGACACCAGATCTTGAAATTTTGCTAATAGATATTAATGATTTTTAAGTATATATTTCACTACACTTGATCTTACAAATTGTTATGTTTTATTTTATTAAATTTCTCATCTCATTCTTGAGTAATAATTAAAGATCAACTATTTCAAAATATTAAAAGAATAGATACACGGTCAGTTCACCGTTGGCTTGCCTAGCGACGACACTGGACGCCATCGTGGCCTATACGAAATTAGGTTGTGACAACTGTATTATGACTTGCGGGGATGGTTAGTTCAGGTTTGGAAGGTTTGGGGTTGAAATCGAAACACTTAGCTCCTTAATATTGGCTTAAAAGGGTTAAGTTTGACTTGCGTCAATATTTTTTTGTAAACGACCTTAGAACAAGGATTTGACGGTCCCAATAGGTTCGTATGATGATTTTGGACTTAGGCGTATGTTCGGATCGGGTTTTTGATGACATGGGAACGTGTCGGCGCTTAATATTGAAGATTGGCACACTGAAGGTTTTTCAAGTTCTTTTAAATTTGGTTTGGAGTAGATTTTAGTGTTATCGAGGTCTGCTTGGGATTTCGAGGTTGGGGATAGTTCCGTATGGTGATTTAAGACTTACACGCAAAATTTGACGTCATTCCGAGTTGATTTGAAAGGAATCAGACGCATGAAAGTGTTTCTAGAGGTTTTTGAGTTTCATAATTCGATTCATGCATTTTGGCATTCGACTTGTACTTTTAGATGTTATTTTGGTTTTTCGAGCACGCGAGCGGGTCCATGTTATGTTGTTGGATATGTGAGTGTTATTGGATGGGGTCCCGGGGGCCTCGGATGTGGATCGGATTGGAAATCGGACTCGAAATTTAGCTTGGGGGACTGCTCGTGCACCAGTTCTGGTGCGTCCGGTCCTGCGAGATTTTGGCCACAGGTGTGAGCTTTTGATCGCAGATACGGTTTTGGACGAGGTATTTTTGGCTCACAGAAGTGCCCTCGCTTCTGCGATGAAGGAGCCGTAGGTGCGAGAAAGGGTCGTCCAGGCCTGGTCGTATGTGCGAGAGGCGAGCCGCAGAAGCAGGCTCGCAGGTGCGGTGCCCTTCCGCAGGTGCGCCTAAAGTTGGGCTGGGTGTATTTCACAGAAGCGGACCTTTGTCCGCAGAAGCGGCGTCGCAGGGCGACCCAAGGTCCGCAGAAGTGGAATCGCTGGAGGCAAGAGGTCTTTTAATGTCTGGACTTAGGCAATTTTAGCTCATTTCTTTCATCTCTTGGGAGATTTTGGAGCTTTTTGGATAGGGGTTTTCACCTAGCTGTTGAAGGTAAACAATTTCAATTCAATGTAAGTTAAATACATAGATTATGGGTAGATTTTTTAACATTAAAATTTGTGAAAATTATGGGTTTAGTTGAAAAACCTAGATTTTGATAAAAATGGGATTTAAACACGAAAATAATTATGGAATTGGGTAAAAATTATATATTCGGGTTCATGAGCCTATGGGTAATATTTATCTTCAAAAATTTTCGGAATCCAAGCACGTGGGACCAGGGGACGAATTTTAAGAATCTTCCAATTTGGGTTGGGTGATAACTCTGATAGCTAGATTATGAAGTTTTGAGTATATGTAAATATATAATATTTGACTAGTTTCGGATTGTTCGGCATCGATTTGGGGCTTTTAGAGCGGATTAGTGGACCGGAAGTGAGCTTGAGAACTAGGTAAGTCTATTGCCTAACCTTGTAAGAGAGAATTCATCCCCTTAGGTGTATTTTGTTGTGAATTACATGTGTAGGGAGCTACGTACGCACTAGGTGACGAGAGTCCATGCGTAGCTAATTTCCATGAGATGTCCGGGTAGTCTTAGATTTACATCATGCTTTAATTGTACTATCGTGCTTGTTGTGCATATTACTTATCTTAAATAGAGCTGAAACTAGAGATTTTAAAGTTGAAAACTTCCAAGCTAGATTTCTTAGCTGGGGAAAGAATTGAAGAATACTTAATAACTTTGAGAAATCCATGTCCTCTCACATCGCAAGTACTTCCGCGAACGAGGTAAACTTCTCTATTCTCATGGGAGCAGGCCACTCGCCTTGGCAATATAATAGATACATCTATGGTTCGTGTCGTTCGACCCTCGGCAGTGCACACAGTATTTTGGATCGGGCCGTACGACCTCGACATAAATCGTGTGTGATAATACTCGAAACCCGAATACACTTGATATTATGTTATGGCTTGAGAGGTATAATTATTAAATGACCGAAATTGATTTGGGACTAGTAGGTATTAGATGGAAATTTTCGAATTTATTATCAGTTAAGGAATGATTTATTCACTGCTTGTTATTGTGTTATTATTATTATTTTCCTTGTACCATACCTGTTTTGAAATTCTACATTTTGTTATTGGCCCATAGTATATGTTGATTTCGACCCCTCGTCACTACTTCTTCGAGGTTAGACTGGATACTTACTGGGTACGTGTTGTTTATGTACTCACTATGTGAAACCTTATTATTCTTCCTATTCAAGTTTCAATTTAATTACATGGTCATATACAATTTACCAATTATATACAAATAAGTTTTAAATGAGTATCCCTTTATGCTATGAATTGAATAAGGATCGATTATTTTCTTATCCCTTTATACTTCCCTACTCTCTCTCTCCGTCTCTCTCTCTCTCTCTCTCTCTCTCTCTCTCTCTCTCTCTCTCTCTCTCT